>JAXQJV010000024.1:0-41261 GCA_037042255.1 Penicillium sp. PG106-07D | reverse complement strand
CCAAAGGCTACGCGCGAATCGACACTACTGCCGGCCACCTGAATGTGGAGTTATATGCAGAGTATGCGCCAAAGGCTGTGTGGAATTTTATCCAGCTGGCCAAAAAGGGCTACTACAAGGACGTCACTTTCCACCGCAATATCAAGGGTTTTATGATCCAAGGTGGAGATCCTACTGGCACGGGGCGGGGCGGCGAGAGCATCTGGGGCAAGTACTTTTCAGATGAGTTTGAGGGGCCGTTGAAGCATGACGGACGAGGCACGCTCAGTATGGCCAACAAGGGCAAGAATACGAACAGCAGTCAATTGTAAGCCATGCCCGCATTCTATTAGTGTCCAAAGAAGACCTACTAACCAGCGTATCTAGCTTCTTTGCCTACCGGGCCTTGCCTCACCTTGACCGCAAGCACACTGTCTTTGGCAGACTGATTGATGATCCTTCTCCCTCATCTACAACTCTCAATGCCCTTGAGACACACCCCGTCGAAACAAATACTAACCGCCCGACCCCCGAGATCCGTATCAAGGATGTGACCGTCTTCGTGGACCCGTTCGAGGACTTCCTCAACCAGAAGCGTGCGGAAGGAACCCGGGGCACTAACGTCGCGGATGGCAATGGCGATGACGCCAGCCAACGCGTGGACGATGATCGAGTTACCTGGACTGGCAAGCGGGTCCGCGGCGGCGCTGGGGCAGATTCTCATGCAGAGGGGCCAAGCGGCGTCGGGAAGTACCTGAAGGCTGCACTGGCTGATCGAGGCGGCGAGAAAGATGAGATCGTGGAGTTTGTGGATGCGGAACCCGAGCCTGAACCGGTACGCAAGAAGGCCAAGGGAACGGGCGGCTTCGGTGATTTTAGTTCGTGGTAATCGGTGTCGTTCAATTCTTTACATCACACTCGCCTTGATGCCGGGGCGTCTGTGGGGACAGGATATCTTCTTTGTACATTTTATTCTTCTCGCCGGAGCATACGAGACGAGAAATTTCAGGCAGGCGTTGCAGTGAAATTTGGGATGGGAAATACTATGAACTTTTTTTTTTCTTTTTGAGAGAAGATATGGCTTTATCGTGCCATGTAACTCATCCCATGTATGAAGATTCTCGTGCCGCGAGGGTGGTTTATTCTTGTAAGATGTTTCGAAGGAAACGCTCCCCTATCATCCATGAGACTGGGCATGACGAAACCCATGGGAGAATCTTCCTGAAAACTGTCATTCGAGTAGTTCGACTCCTACCTACCAGCGTTGACAGCACTTTGGGCCTCTTGCCCCTGAAGAACCTGGCCAGCAAAGCTATAGTCCAGTAGTCCATCATGAGGCTGTCAATTGATTCAATAGACTGAACCACCATGACAGAGCCGACCTGCGGTCATAGGGTGCATCAGTAGTGACCATATCATGAAGGTTGGGGCGCTATTTTGGTGGATAGATAGGTGTCTTATGTCGTAGCTAACTAGTAGTCGAGTAAATAGTCCCGTCTCCGCAGATTCTTGAACTGGAGAGAGCAGGGATCATCAAGATCACTCAGCCCGTCCCTAGGTTAAATTACCCCATCCTGCTACTGCGCTCCGTACTATCTCTTTCCTTTCATCTTCAGGGGAAGTCCAGTCTCTTCCCCAAAGCTCCACTCCTCTCCTCTCCGTTCTTGGCTCCTCCGCCCAACCACAAACTCCATGACGGGGCGGAGTTAACCAAGTCCACCTCACTTGCCCAAATTCAGATCACATCATCTTACCCAACCCCAACTCCTTCAACTCACTCAACTCATTGCGCTCGCAGTGCCAAATTTTCTTCCATCCCCATCATTACTTGTCCTTCTCCTGGACGCTCTTGATCAACAACCCTCTTCAAAACTACTGGTATGTTCGTCTTGATTCGCCCATCGTCTGCAGCTTGCCGGGGGTTCCGTGGGGTAGGCCAGTTTGGGGGGAGCAACAGGTCAACGCGCAATGGCCATCAGGTCTCTACGGCCCCGTTGAGACACAATTACGGGCGCTCGCAGAGCCTCAAACTATCGCTAGCGAATTTGGTCGCCTCAATGGCTGCTCTTTTTCCTCTGAGCGCCTGTTCCGCGCCAAAACCAACGGGCGGTTCCCCGTCTGCGCCCTGCTCCCCCCAGCTGTCGCCATTGACTTTGCTTCTTTTCCCTTCATTGCTACAAGCCTTCACACCCCCAACAGCCCTGGCCTACTATCCTACACCTACTGCCAATTATTCTGCTCGTCAGCTCAGATCTTGATTAATTCTTGCCAGACCCATAGTCTCTACTTCCGCCATCGACCGACCGAGCGATACTACGTCAGTCCGCTGTATCTCGATCCGCTCATCTGTAACCCCGCCTTCTTCGCTTCCCTCCCCTGTACCGTCCGCCCCAATCCTTGTTGACCAGGGATACAATCAAGCTGGCAGGAAACAAGCGCCGCAGCTTTTCTTCGCAGGGTGGGTTGCTGAGCAGAATGTTCAGTGGCTCCTCGAGCCCACCCAAAGACAAGACCGAAGCCGTCCCCGCTACTGTCCCTGAAATTGACACCAGCGCCCTGAGCATCCATCCTGAGAACGCCAGCCCCCGTGACAAGAGATTTTCTCCGCCTGGTACTGGATTCTTTAGCCGCCGACAGAGCGATCCAGAAGGCCCCGTGGGTGAGAAGAAGCGTCGCAGCAGTACCGTCACAAAGGCGGCAACCTTCTTCAGCAACGCTAAAAACTCTCTGAGTTTGAACGGCACCCGTGAATCTTTTTCGGCTGTTAGCAGTAGTCCATCGGGCGTCGAAAGCCCCCTTCAAAGGCTAGGTAGAATGGACCCGGCCCTGATCGTCCCGCAAGGGTCCTTCAACAACTCCGCTGGAGAGTCGGCTCCAACACCGCGATCATCCTTCCGTGTGGGTGTGACGGAAGACCGGAATCGAAAATGCCGCCGCACAATGGAAGATACTCATGCCTACCTGTACAACTTTCTCGGGACTCCAGCCCCTACAGCGCCCGACATAAGTGGGAACGATCCCCCCAGGGCGGCCAGCGGGTCACAATCATCGGACCTGTCATCGAACGTGGTGGAAACAGATAACGGGTACTTTTCCATATTCGATGGGCATGCTGGGACATTCGCGGCAGAGTGGTGTGGCAAGAAATTGCATTTGATCCTCGAGGACATCATGCGCAAGAACCCGAACACCCCCGTTCCCGAACTTCTCGACCAGACTTTCACGAGTGTCGACCAGCAGCTGGAAAAGCTTCCTCTGAAAAATAGTGGATGTACGGCTGTCATTGCGGTTCTTCGCTGGGAGGACCGTGTGCCCAGTTCACAATCAGCCACCGGATCCGCCGCTCTCGCTTCCGCGGCAGTCACGAGCAGGAACAACACCAATTCTGATGCCAACGATCCTCCGACTCAGGAAGGTCCCTCTGGATCCATTCCAAAGTTGCAGCAGAAGGCTCAGCGCCAACGTGTTTTGTACACAGCCAACGTTGGTGATGCTCGCATTGTACTATGTCGCAACGGCAAGGCTCTTCGGTTGTCTTACGATCACAAAGGTAGCGATGAGAATGAAGGGAAACGGATTGCCAATGCCGGTGGCCTGATTCTTAATAATCGCGTGAACGGTGTACTTGCGGTCACTCGTGCCCTAGGTGATGCTTATCTCAAGGATTTGGTCACCGGGCATCCGTACACCACCGAAACTGTCATTCAGCCGGACGCGGATGAGTTTATCATCCTAGCCTGCGACGGCGTAAGCATTTCTCCTCTTCTTTTGGATATTTTATCATGACTGACAAACTCTTTGTAGCTATGGGATGTTTGCAGTGACCAGGAAGCTGTTGATCTTATCCGCAACGTACAGGATGCCCAACATGCATCCAAGGTTCTAGTCGACCACGCTCTCGCAAGATTCAGTACCGATAACCTTTCCTGTATGGTCATTCGACTTGACTCGACCCGCCTGAAGGACGTCGTTAACAACAAGACGGAGCCAATTGGAGTCGAAGGCGATCCGGCGACGAACGTGGCTCACGGAATGAGCGAAGCTGATAAGATTGTGGAGGGCGCAAGGAAAAGCATGGCCAATACAGGGATCACCGACCCCGAGACCGCAGAACAGGTTCAAGAAGATCCTCTCCAGAAGATGGCCCACAAGAGCGAAAGCTCTGAGGCTGAGCTGTTCGTCAACGAGCAGCAAGATGATCTTCCCTCGGTGGATATTCTGACCTCGACACATGCCTCCCAGGAAACCAAGTGATATTGGCCAAACGCCTTACTTCCCTCCATTTCAGTTCGCAGGGTGCAGGAATTCGATGAAACATATACATGCCTTTGTCTCCGTTTACGCACTTGTTTCTTCTCACGCAATACCAATCGAGGCCCCGGGACCCAGGGGTTTTCATTTCTACCTCTTTTCTTTCCAACTTTTGGTTCACATTGCACATTGGCATCAGCTATGGGCTGCAAACAATTCCGGGTGATGATTTCTTCTAATGGGCCTGGCTACCACACTCGCTCCTATCTGGGACTTGTCCTAGATGTCGGTCATCTGTCGCATTCTTCTCTTTCCTTTACCCTAACACGTCTGGAATCATGAGCTGAAGACCGTCCTTTTTATCACCATTATCTGTTCTCGAGACTCTCACTTCTGTGTATGTATGTGTAGGGCGTTTCACACTGTAAATTGGAAGCCCAGTCGTTATGCCTATGGAAAAGTACCAAGAGTAGGATGTAGATACAGTAAATGATTTGCCCAACAAGATCTCAGGCATTGCAGACAGTCTGAATTGATCACTGAAGTCGGAATGATAATTTATTTAAGCATCTTTGTTCATCACTAGAGGGCCTGAAAATGTCTAAAAATACAATTTATGCAGTAGATGAGAGCTGGGGAGATAGCTAACAGAAAGAAAAGAAGATTTAACAGTACAAAGTATCTCCCATAGCCTGAGACCAAAATCCAGGCAGAGAGATATTGATGGACACGACCCGATCAATAGAGTTGAGGAAAAGCGAATTGGCCGGGGGTTAAGGGACAAGACCGTCGCAAAGGCCCGCGACGCTTATAAGTTCTCCGAGCATCGCCGTATTAAACCTCAGCGAAGCTCTCGTGAGCACGCTCACCACCAATGATGTTGTCACGCTTGACTTCCAACTCGCCATGCTGGACCTTTTCAGGCCACGAAGCAGCATAGTTGGCATCGTGCACGTCGCGCCAGAGAATCTTGACATCTCCCGGTGTCTCCGGGTAGTCACCGACCTCGCCGATCTTCACCTCCACACCTTCGCGCTCGCTGAGCTGTTGTTCCAGTGCCTGAATGCGGGCGTTGTACTCCTCCACCAGCTCAGCCTCCTTCGCAATAGCCTCACGCTGACGCCTTCTCTGGCTGCGGAAGTGCTTCTGACGCCATTGCTCCTTGTCCAAGATGCCGTCCGCGATCTCCTTCTCTTGAATCTCCAGCACTGCCGCGATGTCGGCAACCGATGTCGCCTTCTGGTCCATGAGTACCCGCGCGCGCTCCTTCTTCTCCATCGTGTGGCCGATCCTCTTCTTGTTCAGCCGGTCAAATTCCTCTGCTGCGGAGGGGTCCTTCGGCCGTCTGAGCTTGAGGAACTCTTCGGTGACTGTGATCATCTCGGGGGGAGGAGAAAACTGTCGCCGCAGCGAGAATTCGCGGAGCAACTGGTAGGCGCGGAGGCCGAGGCGGGAGTCGCCGAAGTGGACGGAGTAGTAGGGAACCCACATATCCCGACGCAGCTCGGCGGGGACAGTCTTCTTGCCGTGGTAGACCATTTGGCGCAAAACGTTGTTCTCCTACAGGGGAAGACGGTGGTTAGACAATTGCCCGATGACGGGGGAAACCTTCACGGAACAAGAGCATGCCAAGTCATGACACGGCTAGATAGAACCAGGGTTATGTTGCAAGAGAATCTCACCTCCAGGTACCGAGTCAATGAGTACACGACCTGCTTCGTCTGAACATTATGGTAGGCAAAGATGTGCTTCCCATGGGAGATCGAATTCAGTGCCTTCTGCAACCGCACGCTCTCGCGCTTCACATGTTCCTTGAAAGCATTGGAGGAAGGCTCTCGAATCTTTCCTTGGATCGGCTTCGTCGGGTCGATCGGCGGGTGTTGTATGAATTTCTTCAGCGAAGCGACTCGGGTTGAGTCCAGGATCTTTTGAATCGGCTTGGAAGCCGTACTGGCTGAGGCCATTGCGGCCGGGAGATGTGTGCGGTTGCCCGAGAAAAGAGAAAAGTGTCGACTGGGCGGAGCTTATCGCATTGACAGGGGAGTGAAGGGCTGTGAGGTGTAAAGGTCGCCGGTGTTGATGAGATGTGAAAGACGGAGGTGGATTTTTTGACGGGGCCATCCACGGGTCTTGGCATTGGCTGCTCTCCGCATCACCTTATCGATTTGGACTCAGACACCAACACCATTGCTCATACGGGATTCGCGGCTCGAGCCTCATTTCGCGAATGATGCACCTTTCTCAGGGCCTGCGCTTCCTCTGTCGCTACTGCTAGATTCCCTGCTCCTTCTAGGTGGCTTGAACGTCGCGATGAACACCCAAAGCGGCGTACCTACGGAGCATGACGCAGGCGTGCGCAAAGACCGGCCGTGGCTCTATGCGTCGGTCAGAACTCTACCTGCTTAGCTATAGTACAAGCATACTGACGATTCCTAGAACCGAAAGCTTCGGCATCTCCACGGTATCTCTGTGCGCAATTTGGTCGTCACGCCCTCTTCAAATCGAGCTCGAGGCAAGACCATTGATGACGACGATATTCCAAACACGCTAAAATCCCCCTCCAAACTTCTAGCACAAAATGAGACTCGGCCCCTACAACCGTCGCGATCCTTCACAGATCTCAAGTCGCGCCCGAGTCAAAATGCCCACCCAGATAAGAGATCCGACATGCGCGAGTCGCGTCGCCGAAGCCTGCTGCCTTGGAACGATCCCAACCCCCCCACAAGGCAAATCCGGCTGGAGGACATTACCAAGAGCCGCATGGCAGATACTTTCTTTTCTCTGCACTGTGAAAATATTGAGGAGCCAGTCTATATCAGCGAAGTGGTTGACAAGGCAACCAACCCGAGCTTTCGGTCCTTTGATCTGGAATTCTGTGGTCCCGTCGTCTCCCGCCGGGATGCATTGACTCTAAAGCTTTGGGCGAAACCGGAGAACATGTCCGAGTATGTTCTGCTTGTGGAATTACAGCAACATCTGCGCTCCTTACAGTTCCTGGGGAAGACATTGGAGGGCTTCCATCAACCTCTCCCGGCCAATTGCATTCTGTTTCACTTCGCTGACGGGGTTTACACGAACCTGACAGATATTCCGCCGGTCGAGCAGCCAATCAATGGTGCGGGCCAACGGAGTACTCCTGACGGTGCGGTATTACCTACATCTTCCTACGATGCGTTGATGCGGTTGGCAAACCTGGACGAGTGCATTCAAGACGCGCTGGCGACCAGAGAGAAATTGGAAACACAGATTGGAGAAATCCTGAAAAAGAATGAGACCGCATTGGCGACCGAGAGTGAGGCAGCCAAGGCGCAGGATCGCCTCGTCTCGATCAAACAGGCTGTTGCTGCCGAACGCAAGCAGATTCAAGCCGCGAACAAGCGTAAAGAGGACCTCATAACTAGTATCAAAGCTCGGAAAGACTCCATGGAACAGGGCCGCATTGCACAAGAAAAGGCACGGAGTCACCTCCCCGATGCGCAAGAGAAGCTTGTGAGCAGCGAGAAATTGCTTAGCCAGACTGCGGAGGAAACCAAGGGACAGCTCCGTCGCATTGCCGAGGACTTGATGGTGATCTATCCGATAGAACCTATTCCTGACAAGTCTCTGGCCTTTACCATTTCCGGACTGCCGCTCCCGAATTCCAACTTTGACGATATCGACCGCGAAGAGGTCGCTGCGGCGCTGGGTTATACTGCTCACCTTGTCTACCTGCTTTCCTTTTATCTCTCGATCCCGATACCCTACCCGATCAGTCCAAATCTGTCAACCTCCTTGATACAAGATCCAGTTTCTCAAGATCTGCCACAGCGCACCTTCCCACTCTACCCCGTCAGCGTCCAGTACCGATTCGAATATGGAGTCTTTCTCCTGAACAAGGATATCGAGTTCCTGCTAAACAAGCAAGGTATTCGTGGTCTAGATATTCGCCATACCCTGCCGAACCTCAAATACCTTCTATACATCATGGCTGCTGGCACACCAGATATCCCTGCCCGCAAAGCAGGTGGGATTCGTGGACTTCTCGCTGGGAGACTGACTCCAACTCTGTCCCGACGGGGTAGTCTCGACAGTGCCGCCTCTGGTGAAGTCGTACAGCCTCGGAAAGCTTTAGATTTGGTTTCTCGAACGAACGGGCTCGCATTGGACCATGGAGCGAAGAGGCCAGCAGAGACTGCCACTCCGCCGCTGTCATCTCGAGCGTGAGAGTCTACAGGGGAATCTGTTTGCCATGTGGGAAGCGTGGGTACGTAGGTTGTACATGTTTCCCAGTTGATCTGGCTGTGTGTACTTGGTGGTTTCCCTTGATCTGGTTTGTATGCATTCCATGTTTTGTTTATATATAGAGGCGTACATACCACGGTGGTTAGCATGAACGAATATCATACTGTCCTTCGTCACCTAATTCTTCGCAGGAGGCATCTCTCTCAAGCTGGTATCACCCGGGAATACGTCGTGGTAGGCTGTAAGCACACCCATTTTGGAATTTTCATGCTACTAGTGGCAATGAGGCAGGTAGACAGGACTGTGGCTTGAGCTTGTTTATATCATGTTGAGACTTGTTGATCCCTGTCGTTGGCCCTTTCGTATGGCCCGCAATGTAACTCTTTACACTTTTCGCTACCCCGCAAGAGCTTATTCCATTATACAATGGAAATTGGTGGCTGGTCAAGGCTACTGGGGCTCTCTCGTCGGCTCCGTAGGAACCGGCCACTTTGCCATTGCCATCACGATGTGTGCCATTTCTCAGTCGTAAAATTTCCCAGCACTTTCTCTAGTTCCGAATTGCCTCCTGTCTGTTGCGTTTTCCCCTCTGTTCCCATTATTTCCTTATGGTCTTTCTTTTTTTTCCCACTTAGGCCTACTTCCTCATCCAATCGGCTGAGTTGCTCAGCTAAGCACATTCCCACCTAACCCCCCGACCGCCCTCCCTCAGCTTATCTTCGCTTTGCATCGGCTTTCCCCAGCATTTGCTATCCACCCTGCGCTGCTGCCCGACCACCTTCTCGAACCCCTTCCCCTCTCCCAGCATGGGACAGGACACCAATAGCGCGGCCGATGACTCCCGCAAGTCGCCGTCGCCCTCTGCCCCGCAGCACAGGCGCGGCTATCAGGCCTGCGATCCGTGTCGCAAACGCAAAGTCAAGTGTGATCTGGGCAGTATGCGATCAGCGACCCCTCCTTCCACCCCCCCCGGCGCCACATTGGATCAAAGATATCGGACTGATCGCAAATTTTTCGCAGGTGTCGACAATCCTCGCCCCCCACCCTGTGTGCGTTGCCGTCGCGAGAGCAAACGATGCGAATTCTCGGCAACTCGTCGCAAGCGCAAAGCCTCCGAGGCGGCCGAGGACGATGCGGAGGCAGCCGAAGTGCTTCGCCGCGACAAGCGGATGATGATCGGAGAGCCAGCTGGGAATGAAGTACCACCTAAGCTTGAGACGAGTCAATTTCCTATTCCAGAGCCGTCACTCGAGACAGACACGTTTCGCGCTCGGCAGAGATGGCCCGAGGCCACCCCCGCAGCAGCTACTCCTACTACTCAGCGATTTACGCCCAATGCGCCCATCTCCTCCCAGGCAAGGCAGTTTCTTGAATCACGGAACCCTCGCTTACCTCCATTCTCATCTGGTGAGCGAGGTACGGTACCTGGGTATGGGGGACCGCCGATGATGAACCGAACTGCCGTCGAGCTGTTGTCGCCAGCTATCACGAATTCCCATGACGCCCTACATCTGCTCTCTGAAGCCGCAGGTCGAACAGAAGATCTAAACCGCCAGGGCCTTGAAAATCGCTACGGCGCTAGACGTTCTATCTCCTCATTCAATTCTGGGCCTTCTCCGCTGGCGCACGCAAACTCTCCCGGCAACATGAGCGGGTCTTTCTCGCGGACTCCTCGCTCCGGTACGGCCGGCGGGAATGGATATTTCCCGGGCAGCGGTGCGGGTGCAGGAGCTGTCGAGACTCAGATACCCGATGACGGTGGTCCACGGGAAAGCTCCCCAAATCCTCAAGACCCAGGGTTTGTTGATGCCGTGCGTGCATGGTCACGACTGCGATTTGTCCGCGCCGGTTGGATGACGGTGGAGGAGGGTATGGAGTACGTGGCATACTACTACGAAAACCTTGCCCCCATGAGCCCAGTAGTGACTCCCGATTACTCTCAACCTTCCACACATCGCACCTTACTCACAGATGAACCCGTCCTAGCGGTGACTATTCTTACGATTGCTTCCCGCCATCTGAAACCCAAGGGTGACGGCGCGAGTACTCGTGCATTCTATATCCATGATCGTCTTTGGTCCTATTTGCGCGGTATGATTGAGCGCTTGTTCTGGGGTCAAGAGAAATTCGACGCCCAAGGAGGTCGCCCTCGATCTTTGGATCTCGCGTCTGGTGCTGGTGGTTCCACGTCCAAAGGAAACTTGAGGTCCCTAGGAACGGTTGAAGCCCTGCTGATCCTTACCGATTGGCATCCGCGAAATCTTCACTTCCCCCCAGGTGATGACGAGAACACATTGTTGGACAGAGAAGCTCAATCACATAACCGCACCGACAAAGACCTAGATAACGAAAGTGACCCGGCAGGCAACAGAGGGTCTGCCGAGGGCCGAGTCGCCTTCCAGAAGTGGCTGGAGCCCGCTTGGAGGTCAGATCGAATGTCATGGATGCTATTGAGCACGGCACAAGCTCTAGCCTTTGAACTGGGCGTCTTCGACCACAAGACTGAGTCAAAAGGCGCACCTGAGCTGCCCTCTGAACAGGCGCGGAAGCGACGACTGCGGCGATTGATTCTCGTCTTTATCACGCATAGTAGTGGACGACTCGGGATCCCATCGATGCTACCCCTGACTGAATGGGGACGAGATATTCCTGCGCCTCCTACCGATTCAAAAGATAGCGATGTGGATCTCAATCAGATGCAAGATTGCTGGATGGGTATTTCGAAGATAGTGTATCAGGCAAACCATCAACTGTTTGCGTCCAGTGAACAGACCTCAGAGTTGATCCGGAGTGGGAGGTACCGTGAACAGATTGACTGGTTTCAACCGCAATTGCGAGAGTTCCGACAGAATCTGGACCGGGTCAATTGTAGGTTTAACGCTGCAGGAAACGTCTGTCTTTATGGGCGAAGGCTAATCTGCAACAGTGTCCCCGGCTATGCGGAGCATCCTCATCATCGAATATGAATATACCCGTAAGTCAATTAACCAGCTACTGACTGACGACTGTAAATTAATTCTTCATAGGGTTATATGTCAATTCGCTTGCTCTCCAAGCGGTCGTCGACCGTTGGACCACCATGTCCAACGAGTCTTCTGTCCAAGCCCAGACTAGTCGCTCAGGGCCAGGGCCATCTGCTGGTAGCAGTGGCTGGTTCCGCACGTTAATGGAGCTCTATCGCGTCAATGAGCCATATATACAAGAAGTCGTGGATGCTTCCAGGAAAATTCTACAGACCGTGTTGGAAGGACTGGTCCCAGGAGGCCGTCTCAAACATGCACCTATCCGAACATTTTTCCGCATTCTGTCCGGAATGATATTTATCCTGAAAGTATGTATAGAGCTGCCCGACATCAACTTGCAACTGGACGGCCCCATGACTGACCCGCTACCTTTAGACCTTCACACTCGGCGCCCGTGAAGACGACGTACGGGTCTCACTGGATCTCCAGGACCGCACAGTAGAGGCGCTGCGGACCTTTGTCGTTGACGACGTACATATTAGCAACACCGTTGCCCGCCTCCTGGAGCTTCTTACCAGCAGCATTCGCACGCGATTCCTCCGCTTCGCACCACACGACCGTGGCGCCGATGGTGACGGGCAAGCTTCGGCTCCCGTTTCCCGCGCCCAGTCCCCGCCACGCGACACTATTGCGGGTCGTCACACACCCTGGTCATCAACACAAGACGCAACTCCGAGCGGAGGCCTGGGAGCTTACGTGGACAGCAACGGCGCCGGCGGGAATCCGTCTGCACCGATTGGATCGGCCCACGATCCGCTGGCCAGTATCCCCGCGCAGCCGATCAACTCATCGAACCTGAATGTTTCCTTCATGCCGCCCCCGCCTTCAGTCTACTACAACTACTACGATTCAAACTCGGCCATTTCAGCGAGCGACCTGGAGCGATCATCGCCTAACCATGTCGTCTCGTCGCAGGCCGTCGGAGATAGCAACGGGGCGGGCTCCACGTCCGGCGCGCTGCCTGACTGGTTCGCACTTCCACTAGATCAATTCTTCAACAGCTCTAGTGGCGTGGTCGATCAGGGTCTCGGTGGCACGGGCCCGATGTTGGGCGAGTTTGACATGTTGGAGGTGCTTTTGAATGAAGGTTATGACGGACATGTCAACGGCGAGAATGAGGCTGGAGGACTTCCACCTCATTTCTTGGGCTGAGTGTGTCCTCGGGTGTTTCGAAATCAAATATGCCGCGAACCTTATGGGTATACGACTTGTGATCTTTTTATCTTGGTTTTCTGCCTTTTCCTTCTGCCTATCTCAGGCTCTCTTCCTCCCTCCCCGCCAAAATTATATACCCCGGGGGAATTCTTGCGTTGGCGTTGATTGCATTGGAGGTCTGTATTTAGTATATTTATTTTGTTCATACAAGTCCGGTACAGCAAGCAATTATTTTTGACTGCAGTGATTGGCCTGGTCCACAATCTGGATGAAACAGCGACGTGATGCCCCCTGCCTTATTCACAGGAATCGGTGATTTTATCTTCTTTATCTATTCTGGAATCGAATGTCCCATGACATGTGTCAACTCAACTGTCAAGTCGCGCTAGTCTTTGGTGCATAAGGTTGCCCGGTAATGGGTGGGTCGGTAATTGGTCTCATGGTGGTCACTGCAGAAGAGGCGTTGCGGTATTCGCTTCGCCCTGCATGGTGAAGTGGCGCTTTTTTGAAGGTTTCCCACTGGCTAATTGAGTTCTGTTAAACTGTATCTGCAAGTTCTGAAGATATTCCATCAGATAAGCGAAATAGTGGTCAAGAGAACAAGAACACCACCATTCAATTCTGCCGAGGGCACTGAATCATGGAAGCGTGGTAGACTGTAGGAAAACCCATCGGCATCCTCGAGGTCCTAGAATGAAATAACATGCCAAGCTCTCTAGTCTACCTCCTAACTGATCCCGTCCCTCACCTGTCACCTCGTTAAGCTGTTTCACCATTCCAGGCTGCCAGATTCTCGACTGTCCGAGCCTCGAGATTAAGGTACCCCGGTCGGTCTCCGTCGGTCTCAAGCCTGCGGGGCCACGAGTTTCATCATCGCGATATGTCAGATCCTCCGCTTTCACATGCTGCGCTTAGCGAGTTTGTTCGACGTTAAGAGTTTAGTTCCTCTTACGATGAGCGGTCACCAGTATCAATTATCTACTAGACTGTCGTCATCGTCATTCAGCCGCGCTAAGTCTGGCTAGCACCGGGTGGCTTGACTATGCATGTCTTCATTTCTAGTCGTTTCTTGGAATTTTCCTCTTTCGAATACACTGCCAAGGCCGATTAGAGTGCGTTGGGTTACGCCCATCTGTATGATGACGATGAGACCACGATGTGATCAGCTTGCGTGAGATAGATTGATGAATGGGCACCGGAGAGGTTCCATTGCATGTCGGTTTGAAAAATTCGGGTTGGCGATGGGTCTGATACGAGTGTGAGATCTGCGACATCAACTCTGCCATCATGACCGGCAGGGTCACGATGTGAAAGAGAATATCGGGCCTTTCGGACATGCCGAAGATGCATGGGTCTCGGTATTCCACATCAAGTCCCAGGGATGAGCATGTGTCACTTGCCGGAGGCGGCGCCTTTGTGGTAACTTCTGAGGAGTCTAAACTGTACGGTACTCATTGTGATGGCCACAAACCCTGCCCACCTATCAAGAATGACGGACGCGATATTGTAGGTTTGCACACCAAGGAGCAACTTAGCTAGCCCACCAGCGTCGATCCTTGGCCTATTTCTGGTGCCATCGAGCGAGACAAACTACAGCCGATCTCCTACGCAGTTTGGTTATTGCGTTAGTCTAATCATGGAGGGGGATCGTCCGAAAGATCTCGCAGCCGGGGGACGGTGCTGGAGCCTTTCGATAAGGCGGGTGTTCATGGTGGATCCTGGGTCATAGCGAGTAGTCACCTACTAAGCGTATACACTCAGTTTCTAGATCAAGTTAGGGAGGAGATTCGTTTCGCTTGCCTGCATGGTCCTTCCCGGTCGAGGGTCACATCGGCCGAGTCGATCTTCAGCCGGGGATGAGCGAGTGCATGAAGGTGAATTGAGTGGGGATTATTCGGTTTGCGATGCATGGAGACTGTATAGGTATCAACGTGTGAGATGAGGCGAAGGTGTTTGAGAATGGAGGTGTTCGGATTGGAAGGGTTCTAACGGACGTGCAGGGCCGATCTGGTGACGGAGTCCGGTCGGGAGATGGGTTCGATTTGTTGAATAATTGAAAGTATTATATGAAGGATGTACCAGAAGTTGAACAAAGCATTGTATAGGTCACAGGTCCATAGTGGTATCATGGACTCCACGGCCGAGTCAAGATGCTCAATGTGATGCTTTTGATATAGAATTACATAACATTTTGTTCGAGAACTACCAATATAGGACACGATTGGTCGTCCCACGGACAGTAGTAGAGTAGCCCCTGTAATTAGACCCTGAGTTGATGCTTATTAGGCGTATGAGGATAGTTTCGCATTCCGTGCGGGGGGCCCAGAAGGACTCGAGATGCCGAATTTGAAGTGCAGGTGGTTTCTGTTGACTCCCAAAGGCCTTCCATTTTGTAGATTTCTTTGCACTTTCAGTCAGGTCTACTATGTATGACAGTCTGCCCAACAATAATGGTCCAGTTACGAGGCTCAGAAGCCTTGGCGGTATGGTCTCCTCACACTCGCTCACTCTTGCCTGCTTCCCATCCCGAATCTCAACTGCCCCGCCAGTGGAGGATGGGATCCAATCAAGCACCCGAGATGCTCATCTTCATCCAGAATAATCAAGTCGGCTCGAGACACGATGTGACCCTAACGGAGAGCAAGCCCGAGAGGTCCTGGTTTCATCAACTGATTGGCTGCGCCTGGAGATCATCGGGTTCTGATCGACAGAGCCAAGCTCCCCGTCAATGTCCATTTGTTCTCGTTACTTGACCCTGTCACGCCGCCAAATCAACTTCCAATCATCAAATGGACTTAATCAAATCATGTCCGGTCTATCGCTTAGCTCTGAATCTCCGGTCTCCACTCTGCATCCTATCTCAGGAACCAAATACTTGCATCCAGTCGGACGTAGATGGCGATCGTCAGGGCTCCGCCAAATGGGTATCAAGCTTTGGACTGGCTCGTGTTGTTCTTGGCCGGACTTCCCCGTTCTGGAACAAAGCGATAACCCACCAACGCCAGGGCACTATTATGATTGACTGACTCTTGTGGTTATTGACCCAAGATAGCTTGTCGCAGACGCGCAGTCAAGCATCCATGCTTCAGGGCCCCATCGCCATTGCGGCGCCTCCCCCGCCTTGTTTGGCTGCCTGGCGGTCCTTGGCTCATTCGCTATCAGACCCATCAGCGCTCGCCATCTCTTCGCGACACATCTGATGCTGTATTTGGCCTCCCGCCCCCTGATGTTTCTCTTGGCGGACTCCGTACTCCGTATGCTCTTCTGGCTGGCCGATGGAGTTCCGTGATGATCTCGAAGTTTATGCCCCAGCTGTCCCTGCAAATGCTGGATCGGCGGCACAAGCTTCCCGGAAGAGCAACATCTCCTTGTCTGTCCCTCTACGGGGTTTGGGCCAATATGGCGCCGTTTCACTGAGGCTGTCGAGTCATGTCCATATCCTAGATCTGCCTGAAGATGGTTGTCATGCTTGTGCACGAGGCCTATAAAGCAAACCTCATCGCCGGCCGATAGAAGGTCTTTTCTAATCCACTCATCTCCAGTCTTTCGAGTCTAGAGCCTTTCCTTGTACAGTTTCATTCATTATCTTCATTTCTCCATTCTTTTTCTCCAATCTCGCTGCCGTCCATCATGGTTGTCTTCAGCAAGATCACGGTCGTCCTGGCCGGTTTGGCGACTGTCGCTTCGGCTGTGCCGACGGGCAGCTCGCGCAAGAGCACCTTCACTGTGAACCAGAAGGCTCGCCCTGTGGCTCAGGCCAAGGCTATCAACTTGCCTGGCATGTATGCCTCCGCCCTCTCCAAGTATGGCGCCGCTGTCCCGGCTAGCGTCAAGGCTGCTGCCGAGAGCGGCACTGCGGTCACAACCCCCGAGGCCAACGATGTCGAGTATCTGACTCCCGTAAACGTTGGTGGTACTACCCTGAACCTGGACTTTGACACCGGATCTGCCGATCTGTAAGTTTCTCAACAATGTCTACAATCAACCACTAGCGATATCTATATGCTTACGCGGAACTAGCTGGGTCTTCTCCTCGGAGCTGTCCTCATCCGAGTCGACTGGTCACAGCCTCTACAAGCCTAGCAGCAACGCTACCAAGCTGGCTGGCTACAGCTGGTCTATCACCTACGGTGACCAGAGCTCTGCGAGCGGTGACGTTTACAAGGACTTTGTGGTCGTTGGTGGCGTCAAGGCCTCCGCTCAGGCGGTTGAGGCTGCTTCCCAGATCAGCCAGCAGTTCGTCAACGACAAGAACAACGACGGTCTGCTTGGTCTGGCCTTCAGCTCCATCAACACGGTCAAGCCCAAGTCGCAGACTACCTTCTTCGACACTGTCAAGGGGCAGCTGGACTCGCCTCTGTTCGCTGTTACCCTGAAGCACAACGCCCCCGGCACCTACGACTTTGGCTTCGTTGACAAGAACAAGTACACCGGCTCGCTCACCTACGCCCAGGTTGACAGCTCCCAGGGCTTCTGGAGCTTCACTGCCGATGGCTACAAGATTGGATCTAAGTCTGGTGGCTCCATCCAGGGCATTGCTGGTGAGTGATGAGACTTCTCCCAACATCACCTGGGTTTTTGAACAAGAGCTAATTCCATACAATGCAGACACTGGCACCACCCTCCTGCTGCTCCCCGACAATGTTGTCTCAGACTACTACGGCCAGGTCTCCGGCGCTCAGCAGGACTCCTCCGCCGGCGGCTACACCGTCCCTTGTAGCGCGCAGCTCCCCGACTTCACCGTCACCATCGGCAGCTACAACGCCGTTGTTCCCGGCTCTCTGATCAACTACGCCCCCCTCCAGTCCGGCAGCTCTACCTGCTTCGGCGGTATCCAGAGCAACTCTGGCTTGGGCTTCTCCATCTTCGGCGACATCTTCCTGAAGAGCCAGTACGTTGTCTTCGACGCCAACGGCCCCCGTCTTGGCTTCGCTCCCCAGGCTTAAGCGATCGGGTTGATCCCGCGGGACAATGAGTACGCTCATGTTTCGACTCACGCCCAGAGGCTTTACTCTGAGGTACGAGGTTAGAAGTATGAGAGAGAAAATTGGACCCCTATAGTTTCATGGAGCTGGCTAGCAGGCTAGCTTGACCTGGTGGATGAGTGGATTGATACATTTTCTTTCTTGATTGATTGCCTTGGCCTAAGTCTTGACGCGGCTTGGCTTGTACATGGTGTCTTGAATAATGCGTGCGGTACATAGTTTATACAACGCATTTTATTTGATATTGATTCTGCTTGTAGCTTCATCTGTGTGGATGGCAGGTGCCGTAATCAACATCTTACCTTTACATGGATCTCAAGACGAGCGCGCACCTCCGTAGTAATCAGAGGTATATTCATCTATGCAGGGTTGTTGTCCAACATGTCCTCGCAACTCTATCGCATTTCTAGGTTATTCAGTAGAGCCTATGTTGGCCACTCTGATAATTTGAATACCAAGGTATTTGCCAGGTAGGAAATTAAACTATACCTTTAACTCTCAGAGTGGTCATGGTCTCATGAATAAGGTTTCAATAGCCACTATACGAGGGCGGTCAGATGGGCTTATCAGTTTATCCTATGCGACGAGGCTTCGATCTACTCAGGGCGAAGCGGTGGAATTTGCAATTGTGACATGATCGTTGTGCTAAGATCAGAGTAAAGGATGCCAAGGCTGTATTCACGCGAAAGAAATTAGCTTACGAGATCCAAAGAGATTGAGACCTTTCTTAGCCAGGCGAATAATTCGGGGCCCTTGATTTGAGGGGATGGATCCCGCGAAGAGCGGAGGGTGCCAAGTGGACCGGGTGGCGGATCATCTCGACCCGCATAGAACTCCAGACTCCAGACTTCTTCTCGACTGTGAATCATCCCGCAGTTCGACCTGTACAGCGTGCGCCTGTTTCTGCTCGACTCTACAGTACATAGCTTGCCACCATATCGACTCTTGTCCAAATCACTGAGTCGCTGGCTCCTTTCCCTGGCCAGACCGACACTTATCGTCGTGACCGATTCATCCCCCCCCCCTTGAGCCGACTCCCCTCGCTCCTCCATTTTAGAACGGCTTTGCACGCGCGGCTCGAGGCCACCGGAGTATGGAAGTCTAGGGCAGAGTCGGATCCGACTGTCTACACAGAGCATTCGAGGAGGGGACTCACAGATTTGGACTCAACCAGCAGCCTGGCCGGCCAAGGAGCCGCCTGGATTGCTTGATCATGGGAGATGCGCCTCGGGTGACTCCCCGCCAGATTTGGGCGAACCCGACAACTACAACGACCCATACGTATGCATCTGGGTGTACGCCATTTGTCCTGCCTAGCGAAGGTATGCACCTTTTCTCCCGATGCTCAGTCCAGCCGCATGGGTCAGCAAAGCAGCCAACGGGATTGACCCAAGCTCTTCGCCTCGCGCCGTCTCTGCCTCGCTTGTACTGACTTTCGGCGCTTGCGCCTTTTCGCAGGGATTATACATGTCAATAGCTCATTTGCCTTGACTTTGACCGGCAATGCTGTCTACGAACCCATCTGCACCGGCGATCCCGCTGATTACATCCATGTCTCTGCCATCCTAGACACCCGCGACCCGTTCTACTCTTCGGTTACACCGCAACTCTATGCCATCGGCTGCGCGACTGTCGTCAGCTACGTCCTCGTGATTATACTTCTCATCACTCCGCGCACATTCTACGTTGGTGGTCCCGGCGGAGGCGCGAACTTCCTCGGCCGTCATGGCATGATCAGCGGCTCTTACAGCGGTAACTCGTCTGTTGTCGGTGTTGGTGGGCGGCCGTGGTTGCAGAAAGTGGCTGCATTTCTTGTGGCAATCTCGTTAACTATCGCAACGGTGGACTCATTCAAGGTCGCCGAGCGCCAGTATGATTTTGGATATTCGGATGCCGAGGCGCTTTCACAGGAAGTGATTGATGGCACAGAAATTCGCATTGTTCGCGTCATATCAAGCACGTTTCTCTGGTTGGCACAGGTTCAGACACTCATTCGGTTGTTTCCGCGACATAAGGAGAAAGTCATGATCAAATGGGCCGGGTTTGCCCTGATTGTGCTGGACACGACGTTCAGTTGTTTGGAGAATTTCATGGTACGAAATACTTCGACACACCCACGATCGTACGACGATGCGATTCCCGCGCTGAGCTATCTGTTTGAATTGGCTCTCAATCTGTTGTATGCGGCTTGGGTCATTTTTTATTCGATTACGAAACACCGGTATGCGTTCTTCCACCCCAAAATGCGCAATATCTGCTTCGTGGCTTTATTATCGCTTTGTGCGATTTTGATACCCGTCATATTCTTCGTTTTGGATATTGCAAAACCGGAAATCGCCGGTTGGGGTACGTATATCAGATGGGTTGGCTCAGCTGCGGCGAGCGTAGTTGTGTGGGAATGGGTTGAGCGGATAGAAGCGCTCGAACGAGACGAGAAGAAGGATGGTGTTCTCGGAAGAGAGGTCTTTGATGGTGACGAGATGCTTGAGGTGACCCCGTCAGAAGAGGTCGATTGGCCACGCCATTCGTCCCAAGGACATGATAAGGGAGGTGGAAACGGCGCCTCGTCAGGGTGGGGAGGAATGATAGGGCTGACGGGTCGCCCGCTGCGTACTCGAGTTGGCATTCCTCGCGGAAATCGGCGTGGCAATGGAGTGCTTGGTCAAGGCAATGCAGACTTGCCTCCTCGACGCAATCCTCGTCCTACACCCCCGCCGGCTGCCGTGACACCCGTCAGTCGGGCTGATACAACTAGTGCTGCTAGCACGGTGTACAATGTTCGGTACCACCCTGTGGCTAGCCCAACACCACCAGTGGCGATGCCACACATGGAGGAAGAAGATGATGAACTAGATGATCCGAAAGAGATGGAGATCGTAATGGCGCCGCATTCCAATGCGGCCAATCACGATCCCCTAGCTGATGACGCAAGAGAGCAATCACCGCAGATAATCACATCTGACCCACGATGGCGCGCCCTGCTCAACCCATTTAAAAGGAGACGCGGGTCCTTGCCCAAGGAGGTTGCCTCTGCCCAAGCCGGTGAGGAACAAGGCGAGGAGGATTGTGGCTTCGACTCATTCGATGATGACCATCAGTCGCGCCCTCCACAGACACGACCCAACAACAACTTCTTTTCACTGCACCGAAAGAGATATTCTGGTGCGGGATCGCAAGATGCAGATACGCCTCTGCCTATTACTGTCATTCCCGCGCGTCGCCGAGGCCAGCACACCTGGTCTCCCCAGAACCACCTGCTAGAAACGCCGACCGTTTTTGACTCCAGGCCTAACCGCTCGGATCTGCCCGTGAGGGTCATACCCTCCCAACCACAGGCCTCAGCTCCGTGGACGGATGCGGGTCTTGAGAACGGGGATCGGGATTACACTTTGCGTTATGATCCAGATGCCGCGGCATTGATCGACGAGGACGTGAGCCGTACTCGTGATGAGCACCTTGACTCCGGTGACCAGGCTAGCTGGACTGAAAGGAGTGTTTCAGATGGGCGAAACCAAACCCCGTCTGATCAGACGGGGTCCCCGCGGGATGGTGGCCACGGCCCTTCTGCGTATTGATCTTGCATGTATGAATACTTTGGAACACACACACGGTCATGGTGATTTCATCTTATGTTGGCGCTACCCGGTGTCTTCTGGCGGCTGGACATCTATTGAGGATAGGTTGGATAGGCTTGGAGTTTTGAACATATCAGCATGCATTCTATGGGGTATTACATACATGATTGACCCCGGAAGGGTCTGGATTTTGGGCATGGGCTTTGGAGCTAAGTTTCGAGTGATATAGCCTCCGTATAATATACCCTGGGAAATATACATAGTTTTGACACATTCAGACTCTTTGACTGGCCGAGCTCTTCTATAAAGCGGGATCACTCGACACTGTCCACTTCAGTTGTCTCTTTTAATTCTGTCTTTTTCGAGCCCAAGAACATCCGGGCCATGATGGCCATGATGGCGGAGATGACACCTGTAGATGTCAGTTATCTATAGTCAAAGGTGTGTTGGGGGGATCTTACTCAATGTCCAGCACATCCGATAATACCCAAAACGCTCCGTTAGAGCTCCAGCAAGAATGGGGCCGATAGTCATACCGCTCGTAGCGGCGACCTCGACCAGAGAAAAGACACGCGAGAGGCCTCCTCGGGGGCCGAAGATCCCTGGATGCTTTGCTTCTTCGGCTTTGACAACACCTATGATTGTACAATTAGTTCTGGGTGTATTGGAGTTGAAAATCGAGGGAGACTCACAGGTCAACTCCACGGGGCCGATTCCTGACACAAATGGTCGCAGGGTGCCGAAAATAATGCAGCAGAAGATATAAAGTGCCTTGCCACGGCCAGCCACACTCGACCACTCAAAATCCTTGTTACCTGCAAATCCCAGCAGAACAAGAAACACTCCCTGCAGCGCGAGTGCAATAGTAGCTGGGGTCCGGGTCCCGACGCGATCTCGAAGATATCCGGCGAGAGGACTGATCGGCAGACCCGGCAAGGACAGGAGGAAGAACATCATTCCTACACGCGAAGGTCCCCAGCCAAAGATATCCAAGACATGCAGAGGCAGCGTAGCATTGAAGGATGTATTCAAGGTTGGTCCCCAAACTCCAATCAACAAAGCCGTCATCACGCGGCTATTGCTCAGCATCGCCCGCCAAAAGTTCACGGTTGGAGTCTCTGCACCTTCGCAATCTTCATCCTGAGTAGAAGCTTCCAACAAAGGATCGTTCTCTGGGGCATCCGCCGAAGTCTTCGAATCCGCCGTCTCCGACTTCTCAACCATCAACAACCGCGCAACCACATCAAGGACCAAAATGACCACCGGCACAGACCACGTAAACCAATACCCGGCCATCTCTAGAATCAACCCCGAAACCATCGGCCCCGTCACCATTGCCGCATTCACAAACGCCATAACAATCCCCATCGTCGTCCCAATCCGCTCCGGCCCCACCGTATCCGCCGCCGTCGCAAGGCCAACAATCCAGGCGCCCGACCCCGAAATCCCCTGCAACACCCGCCCGCCAAAGAAAATTCCGACGTCCGTGGCGAAGGCCACCATAAAGGTCCCGATGATACACCCCACCAGCGATACTAGGAAGGGGATCTTGCGGTTGGGTGCTTTGTCGGCTAGATGGCCGATGAGCGGGCCGCCGAAGGCGGACACTAGCCCGTGCAGGGCGAGGGAGATAGAGGTTAGGCGTTGGGTTTGGCTGGGGTCTTGATGCATGCGCTCCTCGAGCATATAGGGGAGCATAGGAACGAGAAAGCCATAGAGGAAGATTTCTGGGAACGGATTCACGTGTGGTTAGTCGACGTTCGTCTTTTGACACAGTAAATGCGGGGATATAGTCTAGCAGACGGGGAGGGGAACGAACCCATGAATAAGGCTATAATGACGGTGGCTAGGATGAACCAGTTTGCGGATCGCCATTGCCAGCGTGCTGGTTTGGCTTCACAGGCCTCCATGGTTGCTGCTATCGCTCAGTTCTCACCGAGGCGTGTTGACCGACAATCGCCTTGACGGAGCCGAGGGTCCCGCCGGATAGTTATATCTCCAGGATGAGTCACGCTGCGAGGAAGAATACGGTCGATGACAGGGCGATGCAGGGATTAATTATATCTGGCACATGGATGATCTTCCTGATTGATTCGCTGTCTTTTGGCATTAGAGCCACTTGTGTGACACCTTGAAAAGTTTCTGAATTCTGTGCTGTTTCGGTGTCCACTAGGGCGGACGGATCAAGAACCTACTAGCTAGCTAAAGCCTAGGCAGAGCCTACAGGATCCACAGCCTTGTACCTATGCATGAGTACGTACTTTAGTCAATGTAACCCCGCGGTGAATAGTTAGTTAGATAACATGCACTGAGTCACTGATCAAGATTGGCAGTTGAATCCTACGGTATTCAACATGTCCTTATTGAACTTTTCAAACGAGGTGATTCGTTTGATTGTGCAGCCATTAGAGTCATAAGGAGAACTCAATGCCTCTATTGATGAAAGTCCAGTTCTCCAATTATCTACTAAGTACCGCAAGACTATGTTTATATAGCCCCTCCTGTCCAACCTTCAGAGCTGTTTACTGACGTCTTACTGCTTTCTATACATTCCGTATTGCTCAATATAGAAGTCCTTGGAATTTGAGCTCTTCGTGAGCTTTCCATGCAAATTGGCCAGTTTCCTAGAAGTCACACGAGCGATCCGATATTGTCCTCAAGATGTCTATTGACGCCTGCTCTTGCGATCGATTCAGCAATCAGCGTATCGTGTGGCGGACACAAGTTACCCCTGTCACCTATGGTAGGTAGAACATTATCCCACAACGATCGGACAGTCACATTGCGAACCCAGTTCTCATCTTTGGGGCACTGTTGCACCGTAAAGGTGAAGATGCGCTCTTCATCTAAGGTAATGGTGCGGAAGCCGACGCCTTTTGAGGGTGTTATTTCGGACTTGACTCATCTCGAATCAGCCATGGATAAGGAAATGTTTGCATTGTACAAAACTGGTTTGCCTGTGGTAGTTGTTAGAATCTCTCTACTGCACGAAGTTGAAATGTCTCATAACGAAAGCTGCCGGCCATCACCTCTCGACTTTTGGAGTTGGATTTTGAAAAACACGGTGGCCGAGTTCTTGCCGGCGGCAAGAACTTAGGCGCGGCTTTGCCCACTATGACCACCAATCAATGTCGACGAAGAGGATCGAGTGAACGCCTATAGCGGCTGTGAGATAGTCAATGCTCACAATAACAATCCACGGATCAGATTTCTTTGGAATAGTGTTTGGTCGCTGTCCCGGTTTGTAAATGTCCGCAAATGAATTGCCCGTAACAAAGACACCATCATCAAATACAAGTGGATTGCAATCTCAGATGTTCATAGAAAGTGCTTCTCTTACAGACCTGCTCAATAACACAAATAAACACAAGTGAACAGGTGCGTCTTATATCGGTCAACGTCCCATTATCTCCACAGGACCTTCCCACCCACTTCCGCTACTTGTGGATCGACGTGTGGCGGAGGAAACCCGGATTGTAAAACCACATTTTTCACAGCTCCTCGGCAACTTTCTTTATCCTGGCTCATTCCATGGATTATTGATCATGTCCACATGAACCACCTTGAAATCAAGATATCAAGAAGTTCATTCCAGTCATCTGATCGGATCTTTGTTGCACCCCTTCATACCTCTCACTTCTCGTCACACTATAGACGCAGCAACCTAAAGCTCCAACTGAATACTTCCCCTACGTACAGACTGGTCTCGTTCATGGTCTCTTCCGAGGTTGATGGCGCTCAG
The DNA here is from genome assembly GCA_037042255.1 of Penicillium sp. PG106-07D. Classification (NCBI taxonomy): domain Eukaryota; kingdom Fungi; phylum Ascomycota; class Eurotiomycetes; order Eurotiales; family Aspergillaceae; genus Penicillium; species Penicillium sp. PG106-07D. The sequence goes on along the minus strand of JAXQJV010000024.1, from coordinate 16,330 downwards.
GGCTGAGTAATTCTGTTGCTGTTTTCTGGAATAATGCCCACCACTGGTGCTTCTTCTTCGTGGGAGGTGTCTTTTCCGCAACTCAGCTGACAAAATTTTTGTTCTTTCGCACAGTCGCACACCTACTTGACGCAGCTCCCTCAGAGCGAGGCAGTATCCTTTGCCTACCGTGGCTGGTGTCAGCAATGGGGCGATCAGCGACGCTGCGGGGGTGCCCTCGTCTGGCAGCTCAACGACTGCTGGCCTGGCGCATCGTGAGCCGTCGTCGACTGTTTCCTCCGCAAGTAGCTGGCATTCTACGCTGTGTCGCAAGCAATGCGGACTCTCGCTCTTGATGTGCAGTGAGAGTACAGCGATATGACCATTTCCTGTGCACAACGGTGCCAAGCCATCCTCTTATGGTCTTCGGGTATCGAGCAACTTGATGCAGGATACCCGTGCCATTGTTGAACTGCGTTTTGTTTCAGTGGCCACTGGGTACGATGTTCGGGCTCCCATCGTCGAAGAGGATTGCGTCATTGTTGCTAACGGGGCGACCGAGATCCTCTCTATGATGATCAACAATCTTGACGAGGAGCGTTTTGTCATTGCTGCAAGGCTCATTGTTGGAGTACGTCTCACGACACATTGACTGGCCACAGCCGCTCAAGTATCTCGCGTTCACTAAACGTGGGGTCTAGATTGATGCTGCGGAGCCCAGGGTATACAAGGTCACTGTTGACCTTCCCACAAAGGGACTTGTTATTGGCGAGACAGATGGGATTCATGTGACTGATAATCGCATTGAACTCGTGCCTGAAGATCCTCAGATCATTGAGAACGAGGGAATCGAGCCAGGGCTCAGAACTGCTGTACCAAACCGTCGATATCTGCGCTCAGAGGAGAACCAGCAAGATTTGTAAGGTGACCAAGTACTCAAGTCATCCCCTATATCAAGACAGACTATACAAATGTTGAAAATCGAACCTGCAACTGTGCTTTTCCTTTATCGTCCCAGGATGCTCCATAGTTCATGTCTGATTTAAAACAAACCTCGATAACTGCCGCCTGAGTCGAAAACTTGGAAAAACCAATAATGAATTCCTCCTCTACCGCTGTTAATTATTGTTCCGATGTCAGAAACTGTTGAATATTGCTAAGATAACATCCACAACCGTGGTTAAAATTTCTGCGGCCAAAAAGGCTGGACCGTTGAGCTGACGGGCTTCCCAAAGCTAGCATTAGATTAAGCCGATATGATGAATCTAGTAAAACCGTGAAGCCCCAAGGTTACCTAACTGGTAAGTACTATCAAATGACCTCTGCTAATGCCAACAGCATCGAGGCTTCGTCCGTCCCCATCGGACCAAAAGTGGGGCGAGGCTCGGCTGGGTAGCCTACGGGATGGAGGCCCATTAGTTAACTCGCATTTAGCACCACTTAGTCTCACTCGGTTGTGGCCGTTCGGGAGCTTTTTGCTCCGGGCTGTCCTCCAGCCTGAACTCCCCCAGACTACTACAGTAGAACCCTTCGGAAACGCGCCCCCCTCGTCGATCTCCCCAGTCGATGCTGTGCCACGCGCCAGATGTCGCATCATGGCGGCTGTCAATCAGAACATGTTCGATGCCAGCATCGCAGCCGATCGGCCTGGCGGGGCCTCGCTGATGTTACTACCGCTCAACTTGATCGCCCAGATCGTGTCAAATGTCAGTGCCCCAGTTTCCGGATTCTTCAGATCGTGCCACTGACCCATCCACTCTCCTAGGTCGAGGATACCGGTGATACCGCGCGATTATGTCGAACATGTCGCGTGCTCAACTACATGGCCCTCCCTCAACTCTACCGCAACTTGACCCTCACCTCCTACGATAAAATCCGCTATCGCGGCGAGCAGCCGGAAGGCATCGGGAGCGCAAGTCCATTTACAATGGGCCTAAACGCAGTGATCACGAGGCCGTACGCGACCTTGGTGCGATCTATCACTTTGCGCGGCGATTGGAAGGAAACCGACCTTGAGGAGTTTGCACAGGTCGGTCGGGTGCCGGATTCCTCCATGCTGTTGAACATTACGGTGCGGGCGGCCGTCGATCGCATGACGAACCTTGAAAGCTTTAGCTGGGAGCTCAGCACCAAAATGCTCGAAATTGTCTACACAGGCTTGACCAAGCTACCTCGTTTGACCTCCTTAACAATCCGATTCCCTTCCACCCGCCATCCTCAACCGACATTCGTGCTTCCGGGCATGCCGAACTTGCGCTGCTTGAAAATCACCGACATCGATCCCCTGTGCTATCCTGATGACATATCCACTATTCTCTTGAAGAGCAGGAAGCTGCGCGAGCTGAAGCTTCACTGGTCTCCTCGCATGCGACGTTCGCAAGAACCCAGTGTATCCCTACACGACTATTTCAGAAAATGTACTGCCGCAAAACAACCACTCTCTGTCAAGAAGCTCTCCTTTCAGAATTTGTACGCCTTTCACAGCGAAGAATTCAATATCTCGTTCGATCCAACCACTGTTGAAGATGTGACATTTCTCAACGGGTCGGATACTGTGGGCTTGATGAATACTTTCGTTGACAAAAGTTGGCCCACCACAATGCCAGACCGGAAGCTGAAAATCAAGTCAATGAGGATGGATACAGTTTCAAAGCGAAACTCGGAGTTCTTGGGCAACTTTAAGGGTCTCGAGCGGTTGTACTTCGTCAATGTCTTCGACAATTCCCCAGACTACCTCAATTCCCCGCGTCCAGGAATCGGCCCTGCCGCTGCCGCGCTGACACCCCCAGCATCCGATTCGCCAGCTGTCAATGGCACCACAGCGAATTCTCCAGCTACCGCGTCCTCTCCAGCGAGCCAGCTGAATGTTGCGCTAAGTGTGCGTGATAGCTATCTTGCGAACATTACCGTAAATCATGGTGTAACCTTGCGCCATCTTCTCCTCTGTTCAAAATGGCCCCTCTCCACAGCCATGCTTGCCCGCCTCGTTCACAGTTGCCCAAACCTTGAGCAATTGGCTCTCGCAACCGAATTCTCCAGTATGGACTCTTTGGGAATGCTGGTCCCATTTCTCCGCAAACTCGTTGCGCTCCGACTCCTCATCCCTGCCGGCTCTCCAGCACCGCAGAGCGGTGCAAACACCAATGCTCCGTCTTCAGCTACTAGTACCCAACCAGGAGACACATTTCTCAAACCTACAATACCAACTAATATGGCGAATTCACCCTTGGCCGCCAAAACGAGAATGTATCAGTTTCCCAAGGAGATAGAAAACATCATTGTCAATGCGCGCAGTCTTGCTGACATCGTGGATTTGGACGATGAATATCTTACCCAAATGATGAGCTATGACTTGGCAGACCAGCAAATCTTTGGCAATGTCAAAGTTGTCGGGATGGGTTGGAAAGCTTTCGAGCTACGCGATGTCTACAAAGCTCCCATCCCCATACACGCGAACTCAGAGACCCAGTCCCCTACTTCGGCCGTTGATCTCCCGAGAAGCACCGCAGATGAGCCATCTAGAGCTTCCAATGGAATGAACAATGGCCATGTCGGCACTGAATCTGGTACACTGCACCAGCCTGGTGACACCCTGTTCAAGACTCCAGCTGCCAACTCTCCCCCCTCCATGCTTGGAAAACGCACACGAGACGAATATAATAATGATAATACCCACGCGCCGGTGTCGCTTCCAAATGAGACACCATCGATTCCTAATCCTCCTTGCGGGGACCCTAACTCAGCGGATTACGGCCACTTTCCGCCCGTTCTCACAAATGACGGATTCGTGTTCAGACGGCACATGCGACGAGTTGGATGGGAATTCCTGCGGAAGTGGGAGATCTGGGCACTGGATGCGCAAGAGATATAATACTGCGGGCGATGATCCAAATTAGCCTTGGCCTGTGCTCCTCCTCAATCTGCCTTCTCTGCTCATCACATCTGTCTCTTTGAAGGTTGTATCGGCTACTTTATGTTATCAAGCGACATATGGAGTTTATGAGTTTCTGGGGTCAATAGGCGGCTTTTTTTCTCTTATTTCGGGGGGTTTCATTATAAGAAGAGCAGGAGTCGGGGGCCTTGGCTCTAGATGTGGTGTAAATTTACTAGATAGTAGATGAACTGATCATTGGTTTGGTTGCGGACTCATGTTATTGACTAAATATCATTAGGATAGAACACTTTCAACCTATTTCTCGATGCCGCGTGGCCTTTTCCGGCACGGAAACTAAGGTTGATCTTGATGTTCCAAATTCGCCCGTTAACACAGTTGTAGTGGGGATGGATACCCACTGTCCATTTCACGGTCAATCAAGCCTTGAAGATATCTCTTTGGAAAAGCAAGAAGTGGAGATGAACTTCTTTCAAAGCCTTAGTCGTCTTTCGAATAAACAAGACGGTTTGTTCACCTCAACCCAGGAGGAGAGAGGAATCCAGAACGCCGGCGGCGACGAGCACGGATACGACTTCATCCGTCGCAGCTTTAGAGTGGAACTTGACTTCACGATCCAGCGCAAGATGCAGAAGTACCTCCTTTCATTTGTCCTCACCGGCAACCCCAACACCAAGTGGGCCAGCGACAAGGTCTACTGGCCCAAGTATGGCAGCAATGCTACCGCGCTTGTCTTCAACTCCACGATGTACCTCCAGGAGGATGTCTGGCTAATGTCAAGAGCACTTACATTAACAAGGTCCTGTGGTACTAGTAAGGCCAGGATAGTCTGGCATGGGGAGGTCTTTGACCACAAGGCTCTGAACTTGATTCCGTATAGTCTCTTTTCCGTTGAAAATTTTCTCTATTAATAGCATAACATTCAGCTTGTGAAAATGGGAATCCTTGGGATGAAATATCTACTTTTTTCGACAAGGGTTGTAATCTTGACCTTCTGCGCCACTGTAACGTGCCGCACCAAGGGTTCCAAGAGTCCCAGCGAGTCTGTAGCGACTTTAATTCATTCTCGTGTCCGTTTCTGGGTTTAGACAGTTACCCGTTCTATATCTTGTTTTTTACGTTGCAATTGGTATAGCGATTTCACACGAATTTCCTGCCTGTGGAGCTTCTCATGAAGATCTAACGAGAGCAATATCAATATTGAACCTTGGGACTAAACGCATACCACGGACACAGCTGGTCACAAAGTTTCACTCGAAGTACAATCAATGGTTCAAACCATATTCAGCTCCATTGTCACAGAGATCAAGACAACAACCCTCAAGACTGCCGATCAACCGCCTCTCGATCACCAGGTGTGCGATCACCAAGTAAACCGCTCGGATAACCAAAATAACTAGACAACCAACACAGGCTGCTCTCAAAGCCTTACGAGGAAGCTAGACAAAAAGGGCACCGCCTAGGCCACCAGAGGCGTCAGGGCCAGATGAGTCCCAAGAGCCCCCGGACACATTGTCAGTGCCACCGTCAGACTCAACAGATCCGCCACTGGAGGTGTATACGAAGCTATAGTTGGGATCATAGGTGACAATGTGTCAACAGCAACAGTAGTCGAGCCAAGCAGGCCGTCGCTCAAACTGTCACCAAGCCAGACGTAATTCAGAACCAGGTCTGAAGTAGTGTCCGCGGCCTCGTCAGAAAATACAGGATCCTCGGCATTGGTCGTGAGAGTGACTCTGTTGGAACTGTACGGAGAAGTTGCCTCGACCTGGGTGATGTGGCTCTGATCCCAGAAGAGCTGGCCGATGTGACCGCCAGTCCCACCGCTGATAGTTCCATTGGTCAGAACAGTGACATTCAAGTGGGCGCCATGTGGTGGTGAGTTGTTCGTCCAGAGTAGTGTCCCGGAAAGAGTGTGCTAAAGGAGACAAAGCTGACCTAGCAGCTCATAGCGAACTACCACCATTCTTTAGATAGCTGGGACCCCTCGAAACTCGAATGAATGAAGGATATTGGTTCACGCTGTCACTGATGTGCTTGCGGGGTTGACCCGCTTTCCCGCCGCTGGATGGATCACTTCCACTGACTTGTCGACTTATGGAGATCAAAGCACAACTTGATCGGATCCTGGCCCGTTTACCCGGTCATGGGGGGTTAAATGGCAACACGCCGCATAGTAATGGCACCTGAAAGGCGTCTCACCTGACGATGGGCCGCTGATTAACACGCCCGCGTGGGGGTGAGATCGATGCCCAGGTCGAGACTGATGCATGGCCGCAGATTACAGAACCAATTAGGATCTCCTTGTCGGAGCGATTCCACTCGTTCATGAGTCACTGCCAGGTGTTTCCTCTTAGTTTTCCATAACTTATTAGATTGCGTTTCCCCAGTTTGTCGGCTGGCTTTTTGTCCTTCGAACCTTCCTTTCTCTTTGGTCAAAACCAGATTTAATCACTGTCTCCTCGACGGAACTCAACTCCTCAAAACAGAATCCAGTACTCAAATACTTACCAGAACTATCAAGCCATGGCCACGTTAACTTCGGCTACCAATTCACCGTCGCTAAATCGTTCTTCCTTCAGGTAAGCATCTGGACGTTGATATTGAACGGACACGGACTGAACTGCCGAGATCAGACTCACAGGATCTTACGGGGATTGGCGTGATGACCTTCAAGCTCAAGGCTTTGCAGTGGTAAAGAGTGTCATCGCCCCCGAGAAAGCCCAGTACTACCAGCAGAAAGCACTGGACTGGCTCACATCATTCGGTACACCGCTGGACCTGGATGACCCGTCGACATGGACACTTGAAAATCTCCCGTTCCAGAGCAAGGTAAACACCTTCAACAAGTATGGTGTTGCTCATGAGAAGTTCATGTGGGAGGCCCGTATGGAACCCAAAGTCTTAGACGCCTTTTCCAAAATCTGGGGCACTGAGAAGCTGCTCGTGTCTTTCGACGCACTGAATGTCACTTTACCGAACAGGGCGGACAAACCAGTCCAGGAGCCGTGGCCGCATGTGGACCAGTCACCTCTTCGCCGAGATCTTCATTGTGTGCAAGGGATCATCAACCTGAGCCGCGCCGGTCCCCAAGACGGATCTCTCATCGTGCTTCCACGGTCCAATACGGTGATTGAACACTTTTTTGACACTGAAACCGATCCATCGAGTTGGAAGAAAAAAGACTTTCACAAGATCAGTGAGCATAATATGAATTGGTTCGAGGCACGCAACATGAAGCCGGTGAAAGTTGTGGCCGAGCCTGGCGATTTGATTCTTTGGGACTCGCGAACCGTCCATTGGGGCGGGGAACCAACTGCCAACAGCAATACAATTCGAACTGTTATCTATGCTTCATACTCGCCCGTCGATTGGGCCACGGCAGATGCCCTTGAGCGAAAGAAAAAGGCCTTTGAATTGTTCCAGGCGACCACACACTGGGCTCACGATAACATCGTTCCTCGCGAGAAAGAAGCATACCTGCCGGATGGGAGCCTAGACCCCCGCAACCGGTCAAAGCCTCTCGAGGAGCCAGAACGTACGGAGCGATTGCTCCAGCTTGCGGGTGTCAAACCTTACTAGTGCAGGTGTCATCGGCTCAGGTTCCAAGTAGTCTGGGAGCTGTTGAACACGATTTTGAATTTCTGGGTTTGATTAGACCATTTAGCCTGCATACTTCGCGAGACAAGCGAGACGGCTCTATTTCGATTTACGACATTGCCAATGTGTATAACACAATGCATGATCCAGGGCCGTAGCAGCTTTTATGTAGGAAGGCTGGATTGTCCTTGAGATATCGAGAACCTGTCAAAGTCGGGGCCACCGTTGGCAATGCGCCAAATCATTCCCTTGGAAGTGGTTACAAGGGAAGCCAGACTGGAAATTTTCAAGAAAGATTTTGGCTTCTTGATGGAATAACCTTGATATATGATGAGGAAAATCCCGAAGTGTGTTCCCCCGAGGCAACGATCGCCGAATTGGAAGTTCCTTGGTTGTCAGGTGCTAGGTCGTAATTCTTGGTCGGCTGATAGCATGGATGGAGCCGACGATGGATACATTTAAGGTTAGGTTTGGCAGTTAGATAAGGTTATCAACAAGCTGTTTTTGCAAAACATGGAACCATCAAAGCAGTAAATGGCCATACCCGCGGATTGGGTTGAGTACTTCCGAGCTCGGAGTCTCCAGCCGGCTAATCATTTCCTCATATGGATACCAGGCATACACGTACGGGTTGCTGCAGAGGATTTCAATCGCTCGTTTTTGAATCCTGGTGAGATTCTCACGTGCTAATAGTATGAATCGATTTGCTTTCTTCCCGACCATGGGAACTCATTCCATTACAATTGATCGGGCTTAATGTTGGTTCCTATCTACACTTCGCTCTTCCACGGGCAAATCAAGGTTTGAGAAACTTTGATGACGGTCTTGATAATTTCATTGCGTTGGCCAAAAGTACTAGTACTAGCGAATCCAGATAGTGTGCCGGTTACTTAACTTGGTATCGTGGCTGGCTGATCCAATTCCACGGATGGTCTGAGCGGAGAAGCCCCGCTGCTTATGCTGACCCCCCGGTCTTTTCCTCTTCACCCATGCAGTATCTAAGCCACCATCGTGTCGGCGTAGAAAGCTCGAGCTTCAACGTGCAAGAAATAACTGTCGCAAAAATGTCCGACAAGGGTGATGACATTGCGGTGGTGAGTGGTGCTCGAACAAACAGACGGCATTGCGCTCACCTCTCCCTCAGGACCCCTACTTCTACTCCATGAAGGGGAATCTGGAGCCGGACGATTTTCGATCGTGAGTATCTCAACTTGTCATTGCCGCTGCATATTTTACATGTTGTCTTTCCAGGGAGACCACCTCAATTGCGTCGACGATCGCGAGGGGGCGCTTGGAGAATGGCCGAAGGTTGGTGCGGCCCAGCCGAGGTCCGGCTCATTGACTGAACTGGGGTATAGATATCAAGCGACAAAGGAAGATGACTACTGGTAAGTCATGGCGCATCTATATCACAGATGCACCAACTGAGCCATATGTAGGGGTCCCTCGGACGAGCAGCAATTTGAGGCATTTGAGATTAGGTGAGTCTTATATGAGACTACGTTGCCATGCCCTGCCCATCTCCCTCACTCCAAGGTTACATGTAGTATTAACATACAAAGCCACATCTTGTTCCTCGTGCTAGATTACCACCAACCGAATCCTCTTTTCCACGCTCCCATAGGCGACTCGCCCAAGGTACATTTATCACAAGTCTCTCTGTCTCTACCTGCACTAATCACTCAGAACAGCATATTCTGGATATTGGCACGGGAAAAGGCAGCTGGGCAATGTGAGTCGATTAACCTTATCTCAAGAGAAAGCTCTAATAAGCCCACAGCGACGTCGCGGATGTCTTTCCACAAGGTAATCGCATTCTTCGGCACGCTTTTGTACTATACTGAGACTGACGCGTGATAGCGACCGTCCGCGGAGTGGATCTGTTTCCTCCGCCAGTAACCTGGATGCCTCCAAATTGCGTCTTTGAGGTGGATGACATACTTAAGGAATGGACTTGGAGGGAGCCATTCGACTTCATTCATCTGCGCATGATGTACGGGGCCTTTGATCCAGAGGGCTGGACTCAAGTGTATAAGCAGGCTTACGAGTGAGTGAAAAACTTATGTTTGCGCGATCTCTAGCGGAGTTAAACTCTAATCGCACATTCATCCTTCCAGTGCCCTCGCTCCGGGTGGTTGGATCGAGCAAATGGAGTTTGACATACGATGCAACTGCGACGACGGTACCCTGAAGGAAGATAGCCTTCTGGCTGGCTGGGGTGATATGTTCTATCGGGTATCCGCGCGAGCGGGACGGTCGCTCAAGACCCAGGAAACCATGCGCGGCGCCATGGAGAAGGCTGGATTCGTGGATGCACATGAAAAGCTGTACAAGATCCCTCTTGGACCTTGGGCGCGAGATAAGATTCTGAAGGAGGCTGGGCGGCTCCATTATGCTCATTGGAATGCTGCTCTAGAGGGCTGGGCGATGTGGCTCTTGACCCACTTTGGAGAACCGGTGCCGTGGACACAGGAGGAGGTCCAGGTCTACCTGGCTAAAGTGCGTATGGAATTGAAGAATCCATATACACATGCCTGGAACTATGGGTAAGCTGTTCTTCCCTATGATTCCTTTTTTTTTTCTTTTGGCTTTTTGGGTGCTGACAAACTTAGTCGCCGTGTGTGGGCACGAAAGCCTACCGTGGACGAATTGCTTGCGAAGCGCGAGCCGAAGATCAAGTCCGAGCCATCGCCATGAGTAAGCTATATTCCCTTGCAGATTGATATAAGCAAAATATTCATTGTCAAAGTCGCAGTGTGAAATCGTTTCTGTTCGGAGTGACTCTGGGATTTCTAAGTCCTTTAGGTGGCATTGTCGGTGGTCCTCATTTTTATTCCCCCTCAGTTTTGCAGGAACGTTTCTGAATCGCAACAATTTTTCGGTACAGTTCTTACAATTTAATGTTCTTAACCTTCATCTGCCAAACAATTAAATAAAATGGTGGGAAGAGGGGATTCGCAAATACCAGAGTAAGTACGGTTAAGTACAGTCAACATAATCAGGCAGGGACTTGGGCTGCCCATATTGCGAGCCAGCACATGAACCCAGAGTTGATGGGATGGCTGTAGAAACCACTCAAAGTCAAGGTTACTCTTAACTGGGGCACATTTCCACAGACATACATCCGTATCGTATCACGCTCAGCTGACGCTCTCGCTAGGCCCGGTTTTCCGAAGCGATGTCCAAGTCCTAAGGATCGCGATCACTAAGAGCTACAGATCATAACGATCTAGCCTTCATAGCCCACGTAAGCCCTTGAAAGCTTCTCGCGGACCCACTAAACGAATAACAGTTAGTAGTTATGGAAAATGATCTTGGTTAACTAAAGCCTGCCACTTACGTCACCAGCTTTGAAAGGTGGTCTACACGGGGGATTTTCGCTTGATGTATACGTCTCCAAAACGGAAACTGTAGCATCGTAGTCAACGCCAAAGAAGAAGGGGATTGAGTATCGCTCTTCTCCCGACAAATTATTCACACGGTGAATTGTTGACTTGAAAGTTTTGTTTGTCCTTCAGAAATCAGTCATAATTCTTTGATGACAAGTTGATCTTGACTCTTACCAAGTTGACAAGCAATCGGCAATATTGACAACCAATGTTCCTGGAATAGGAGGCGCCAGGATCCAATCGCCTTTGTGATTGAGAATTTCCAGACCAGGTACACTCTCTTGTGAGAGAATTGTAAAGCATTCCCAGTCCTACACGAGGCCGATTGGTCAACGAGAGTAAAGAGAATGAAAGACATCAGTCGCTCACTGTGTGCGCTCCAAGTCCTTCTTGCACTTCCCCCGAAACCGGTTGGGCAGGGTAGTGCATCATTCTCGAGGTCACTCCCGGTGTCTGAATGCTAGAATCAAAGTATGTCTCAGGCAAACCAAGAGCCAGAGCAAAGACCTTCATCATCTTGCGACACAGATCCAGAGCAGAGACGCAATATCTGATGTATGTCTCTGAAAACCCGGCAATTGTTTCCTCATCCGGCCACTGATTCTCTCCATAGAGTCCATAGGGATCTGGAGGAAGGGTAGCATCTGCGGGTTTATTGGAATCCATAGCAACTTCATAACCAATGTCAAATGCTTCCGAGAGCATGCTTTGCGCTTCTTCCTCTGGCACAGGGTCGTCTTCGGTGCCCGTGGATTTTTCGCCGCCTATCGGGCTGTATCCACGGAATTTCTGGATGGTATCAGCGCCAAATCATCTCAACAATAGAGCGACGGCTGGAAGCGTTGACCTTTGAGTTGCCGATATAGTATTTCATCTTCTGCTCCTCAGGCAGGTTGAAAAAACGCGCTGCTGCATCGTGAATCTCATTCACCAGAGCCTCTGGGATACCGTGATTCTAGTTTTTTGAGTGACACATTAGCCTCACATTTCCATAAAGGGTTGAGGAACATGTATTGTGAAGGCACCTTGATATAGAAGAACCCAACTTGGGTGCAAGCATCGAAAATTGCTTGAGCGAGCTCCTGGCGCTCCTTGAGGTCTGCACTGTCTATGTTTGATAAATTGATAACAGGAATATGGTCACAACTCGCGAGCTGCGATGAATCGCCTTGGTACATGATTACTTCGTCCACTGACTGGTATTGAGAAAAGAATTGTCGCGAATGGCGTATCGAGCGGGAGCACTGGAGGTCGTTCCTGCTCGGCCGAGGAATGAGTCGAGAGAGATCTTATCTCCCGGCCGCGTACCCCTCATATCTGCTTCTCCGCATCCGCCATCGGCGGCTACCACGTTTTCGCTCCCAGTCAAGGCACGAGCACCGAACCTTAATAGCCGATTGGGCTTGGCTTGCACAGCTCAAACATGTTTCCAGGCAATGTAGATGCCTCTCCCCAATCCTGTGACTTTGTAGTGTTTGATGTAACGTCTCAGCAGTCGATTATTTACGGTGGGCTGCCTTAAAGGATCAATGGAGTCCAAACTTCTATAGGAACTTCCTGACCATTTCATCAGATTAATCTCAAGTTCCAAGCCACACTGAACGATTGGAACTCTTTAGCCACTGTGCCAGGAAGTAAGCGAACCCTCTAACACGGGGCGAAGGAGCGCCTAGCTTGGGAGTGGTTCTGCGGATAATTGAAAGTGCTCCCAGTGGTCCTCGTAGCAAATTCAATAGACCTCATGTTGGTGGAGGTTCAACGACAAACGGCCACGATCATTTCATGGGGCTACGATCGGGAGACCCGAACTCAGTTCGGCGCCAACCGATAAGGGCTCCGTAGTCTAGGGATTTGATGTCGAGCCTCGGGGGGTCTTCGGCCGCTTGAATTATTAGCGCGATACTGGAGGAACCACCGACTCGGTTTCTACTGTAAACTAGGTGTTTATGCTACGGTGACAGGGGTTACTCGTTCCTCTCTGCTAGTATTCTATTACTACTGGCCGCCCCCTTAGTTTTCAGCCAGGATGCGAGTGGCGAATAGAACGGAATAGGGGGGTTACTGGTCTGTAGGGATAGCCACTTTCTCTTTGTCGCCTTTCCTCGCATGTAGACAGGAACATCTGGTACATCTAACAGTTATGTACTCCGTAGCAATCGTAGCAATAACGGTGATAGATTTGATAGAATTGTAACTTAACCTTTGGTGGATCATGAGCAGCACAGATCCGAAAATTAGAAAAAGGGGTCTCAACTTCCCAGGGTTCTTGTGTGATAGGCAAATTAACTTTTCCTTTGCCGATCGACTTCCTCGAGCTGGGATTTGCCCAACGGCTGAAAGACCCCAGCGGAAATGTCCAGCGGAACCCAAAGAAACAAGAAACCGAAGTGCCTTCAAATCTGAAACTGGCCAGGGGGTCCACGCGTCGACGTGTACTCTTTGTTCTTCTGCTCCACCGCGAACTGGTCCAGCCCTTCACCGCCAATGAAATACCCTCAACCACCGTCACCGCCCCCACGGGCCGCCGATCGCGCTTCGTGCCCCTAAACGTTGAAATGTCGAAATGGTCCCCCGTTCTGCATTTTTCCTTGTCAACCATCTCTTCCCCCCCTCCCCAAAACCACTACTCACCCATAGTCACTCTTTTGATTGGGTTTCACCTCTTTCACAATGGCAAACGGTCGCTCTTCTCAGGATGAACGCAAGCTCGAGGGTGGTGCTGCTCCAGCGCCCGCTCCCAGCGCCGGCCTGCACCCGGCTTTCTACATTGCGTGCGTCGTCGCCAGCGAGACCCTTCCCCTTGGGGTCTCCGCCATGTTCTCCCGATCAATTGCTAATACAAACCTAGCCTGTGGATTGCCCTGAGTTCAAGCGTCATTCTGTTCAACAAGTGGGTTCTGTCGACTGCGAAGTTCAGTGAGTTTTCCCCTGAAGCTTCGACTTGAATGCAAGCCATCAACAAGATCAATTGCTAATCGGCATTTTCTTCTAGATTTCCGTAAGTGCCTTATCGCCAGGCCTGCAATTGACTAATATGCCTGGTTCCCCGTGCATTCAAAGCTCAACCGCTAATCCTCGACACACAGCGCTCTTCCTCACGACATGGCACATGGTCTTCGCAACTGCCATGACCCAGGGTCTGGCCAAGTTCACCACCATTCTGGACTCCCGCCACAAGGTCCCCATGACCCCCAGCACCTATGCGTGAGTGAATCCAGCTTTCCTGCCATCGGTCTGTATAGATTTATCTGACACTGCGATCACCATTAGCCGTGCCATTGTCCCCATCGGTATCATGTTCAGCTTGTCACTTATCTGCGGTAACCTGGCCTACCTCTACCTCAGTGTCTCCTTCATTCAGATGTTGAAGGTAAGCCCAAGCTCATTCGCACCACATTGGCGAACACATTCCAACTGTTGATTTTGTAGGCCACCAACGCGGTCGTGACTCTCTTCGCTACCTGGGCCTTCGGCATCGCCCCGGCCAACTTCAAGACCCTCGGCAATGTCGCTATTATTGTTATCGGTGTTGTTATTGCTTCCTTTGGCGAAATCAAGTTCGATATGCTGGGCTTCCTCATCCAGTGCGGTGGTATCATCTTCGAGGCTCTGCGCCTGGTCATGGTCCAGCGCTTGCTTAGCTCCGCTGAGTTCAAGATGGACCCTCTGGTCTCCCTGTACTACTACGCTCCCGCCTGTGCCGTCACCAACGGCATCGTTACTCTCTTCACCGATGTCCCTCGCATGACTATGAACGACATTTATTCTCTTGGTATCATGACTCTCATTGCCAACGCACTGGTTGCTTTCCTTCTTAACGCCTCTGTTGTCCTTTTGGTACGTTTCCCCATCCCACGTCCGGCATCCTCCCTAATGAGCACACTCGCTGATTGTCCCCTAGATTGGCAAGACTTCTGCCGTCGTCCTGACCATGGCTGGTATCCTCAAGGACATCCTCCTGGTTTGCGCCTCGATGATGATCTTCCGCGACCCCGTTACCGCTCAGCAGTTCTTCGGTTACTCCATTGCCCTGGCTGGCCTTGTTTACTACAAGCTGGGTGCTGAGAAGATCCAGACTCTTGCCACCGATGTGCGTCTGCAGGTCGGTGAATATCGCCGGTCGAACCCGGCCCAGGCCAAGGCCATTGCCGCTGGTGTTGCTGTGACCGTCATCTTGTTGGTCCTGTACACGGGAGCTCCCTCTTCCGCCCGCCTGACCAACTAAGGGTCGCATTTCAAATTTCCCGCTATTCTGCAAGAAGGTGAACTTGCAGAATATGCACGACAATAGATTTTATTGTTCCTTGCACAAGCCGCTCAGGCCTTTCTGAAGCTGGTTTTACACCCTTTAACTGTGTTTGATAGAATGGATTACCTTGTCTTCGTTGCTGGAGGCATGCATGTATATTTGGGAGGTTATAGATGACTGTCCTTGGGATCAAAGGCGAACACAAATTTCTCTTCAGGCCTTGTCTTTGTTCTAATGATTGTGTTTCACTTGCCTGGCAGCCTTGATAATACCAATGGATACCACTGAAAGTTCTTTTCCGTCTTGGAATTTGACATGGACCGAAGGACACTTGATCAAACTGGTGGGTTGGTCGTAGTTAGTTCTCGCGAAGGACACCGCAACCTAATACCCGCCGCAATGTACTCGATTTAGTCGGACAAATCAAGGCTTTTGAAGCTCTTAAAGCTTGTTCTGCTTGTCAGTAGCCTTGACTCTGAGAGGACGGTGGTCACTACGATTGATCTTGTGATGAATCCTACTACAAAGCCTTTGCTTCTTACGTGGCCCAACCGCTATATAACCGACCTGAAGGTTACCATTGCTCTTGTAATTGGAGCAGGTCAATCAGGGAGTGCTAATAGCATCTTCTTGAGTAATGGAGCAGCCATTGCAAGGATCATCTGTGAATTAGGTGCAAGACACGTGAACTTGGAAGCAACGAAAGCCAGCCACCGGAATTTAAGCCGACAGAGGATTGAATGTGTGAGGCCGCTTAGGCCGATGCCATCAACCAAACCAATGTTAGGCGAGTAGGTTGTCGATGGATTGATTGAGATATTCGGCCGAATCGATATACGAGTCATCCACGAAGACAGGCGACCAGTGGACCATGCCAGAAAAGGCGTCGACGAACAGCTTCGTTTGAATTTGAACTCCGTCTTTCTTAGCTGCAATGCGGTCCTGCCCGGCATGGAGAAGCAAGGATCTGGCTCTGTGACCGATGACGCTCTATTGCTGGAATGCGACGCCTTGGTAAGCACTCAAGTGGCATGCGCATCCGCCAAGACGGGAGTCATCCGTCTTTCGAAGATAACCGGCAATATGGTGTGCTGGCAAGGGCATCAGAGTGAAATCGGTGTCGCCGGATATGATTTACACTTCACTTAGACACTTGAGAAGCCATACATAAAGATTGGCAATCTAAGTATTGCAGAATTTTCATTGATATTTCTCGTGGCA
>JAXQJV010000023.1:0-42488 GCA_037042255.1 Penicillium sp. PG106-07D | reverse complement strand
TGATCCGGTACCGCTGCCATGCCGCCGCTCTGGTGAGGTTAGTTGTTTACTCGTGTCTCGACCTGCCTGGGTTTGATCAGGCTGCCTTGAGCGTATCCCCCGTTGTACCTAATATTTTCAGGTTAAGGTGACGTTTACCTATACCTAACATTCAAATATAGAGGCCATTCTACGCAGATCTGACAGCGATAGAAAATGCCTCATCCTTTGTGAAGCATTCCAAGCACACCTACGAAGGTGGTTGCGGACATTGAAAGATAAATATAGATCTCCTATTCTTATTTTGCGCTATCGAGCTTACGACCCCCCAAAGTAATAGGTTCTAATTTAAATATCACACTCATCTTCCAACATTTTCTCTTGCTGCGGTATAACCTCCCGTGTGTCAAACACAGTTCCCTGGCGCTACGAGTATACCATGATGCCGTTTGGATTAACTAATGCGCCAGCTATGTTTCAGAACCATATCCACATGGCCATAACTGCTTATCAAGCTACCGGAAAATCTGGCAATAGTGACGATGATCAGTGCGCATGCGGCACACAAGAAGCAGTAACCCATCCATGCCAGGACGGTCAAGGCCGTGCTGGACTTCGCCGAGGCGTCATAAGCCCGGTTTCGCGGTCGCGCGCCAGGAGGCAGCCTAGCAATGGGAACAGCAGTTAGGACACGGTAGGCCTTGACGACGTTCAAGTTCGTTTTTAGGAAATGGAATACTATATAAGTACGGACACGGATATACGTAGCTGTAGCCTGCATAGCGTTCGCGAAGCTAGTGGATTATAAACCACAGCCTACTAGACTGGGTTTGGATTTGGTATTTTGGTCTAGTTGGGTAAACCAACTCGTGAGGGATCATTTCATTTCACATATACCCCCTGTATCAGGTTCTCTATTTTCCAGAAAGCAGACACTTATGCAGGTGATTTCTCAACTTGAGCCGTCTGCCCGGTGCTCCTCGTTTTCCGCCGCAAGGTCTCTGGCGAGTCGCAACCTTAAACCATCCCCCATAAACAAGGGAAAGGAGACCTAGGCCGCGCGTGAGATTCTGACGGTAATAACGACCTGAATCTGTGTCACAATGTTGACGACCCACAAGGGTAGATAGAATAATAATGCGCAAACACAAATCATAAACCTCCACGATGCGGATTCGCAGGTAATATTTAGGAAGAAAGAAGGAGGCATACCGGATTTGATGTCTGCTGATCCCCAGTGGTTCTAGTATACGACTTTCTATTTACAAGGGCATGAATATCCCTCCACGTCGAGTGCTTGTCGAGGAGTATCAAATCTCGCACGAAGTATACGTCGAATGGCGGGCCCCCCAAGATGACATCAGAACTACCCCCACTTGTTCCTCCTCAAATTATAACCCCCCGCGTCACTCTTAACTCTTCACTCTTCAACCCAACAACCTCGCAATCACCACCAACCTCCACTTTTCCCCCATCCACAATGTCCTGGTTCCAAAAAACCTTCACTCTCCCCTCCCGCAGCCGCGGCTCTTACCTCATCACCGACACCGTCCTCTCCGAGCTCCCCGAAATCCGCGACTACAAGGTCGGCATGTTGAACCTGTTCGTGCAGCACACGAGTTGTGCGCTCTCGCTGAACGAGAATTGGGATGATGACGTGCGCGCGGATATGAGTGATGCGCTGGATCGGATTGCCCCGTATGATCAGAAGGGGGATTTGTATCGGCATTCTGCCGAGGGGGAGGATGATATGCCAGTGGGTTTTTGGCTATTCCAATTTTGAGCTGTCGGAGCTGTAATTAGGACGTATGCTGATCTACTACTTGTTTGTTGCTAGGCTCATATCAAGTCTGCGCTTATCGGTGCTTCGGTGAATATCCCCATCTCCAATGGTCGTTTGGCAACGGGGACCTGGCAGGGAATTTGGTACCTCGAGTTCCGTACCAGTCGGCACACTCGCAAAGTGGTTGCAACTATTCAGGGTGAGAAGGCCTGACTCGACAATGGCGTGAAGGAGCATTTATAATGGGGGAGATCGGGTTTGAGGGTATATTTCTATTTCTTTCTTGGACATACAGGAGCCAATTGGGTTGGTTGACATATCGGCTCGCTGCTAAGGACACAGCAGCCATATTATTGCCGACCACCATTGACACGACCCCTACCGAAGCGTATACCGGTAAATGGGTGCATGTAGATAGTGAGGGCAATCCCACGGGCTCAGCTCGACACAAAACTTAGAATACTTCACCACACCACGGGCGAACGGCAGATCCATTGATCGATATTTCTGTACACGGCCTCAGGCCCAAAACCAAAATAAAATAACGCATGGGGGGAAAGATCAACGCCGACAAAAGGAATCTGATGCTAGTCGTCTACCGCTGCTCGAAGCCGCCCTCCGTCACGCGCTGGCTCTCGTTCACCTCGGCGGGGTCATTGGTGGGCTTAAGGGGGTAGCTGGTGGCGGGGAGGGACTCGAGGTAGGTGCGGTGCTGCTCGTGGGCCTGTGAAGAGGAGATATTAGCCAATGGTTCGCAATCGCATAAGATGTAGGCGCATGGAACTTACAAAGGGAAGTCCGCAGTATCCGCAGGTCGCAATCTCAGGCTTGTCGGTGTTGATGAACACCTTGGGGTGGCCGAGGGGGCCACCACCACCGTCGCAGCTGACGACTCGGGACTTTGTCCAACGGACGGGCTGCTTGTGAATGAGCTCAATGGCGGCCATTGGGCGGGGCTGAATGGTCAATTGATTAGTTCCTGCGTTCTCCTGTGACATACAGAGCTCGGAGCAGGCTCCCTAGCTCGGCAATTGCAATAAGTGACCCACCTGAACCTCCATGATAGTCTGCTCAAAGCGAGGGCCAACCATGGCCTTCTCGCGAGGCTGCTGGCTAGCAGCCCAGGTAGTGGCACGGTTGGGCGCCTGGAGGGTGCGGATGCGTTCCGCCTTGGCAGGATCCTCCTCCATCAGCCCATCCCAGACGACATGGCGATCGGTCAAGCCGACATTGGTCTCGGAGACATTGGGCTTGGGCGCGGGCGGGTTCGGGTCATTGGCCTGCATGCGGTTCTCGGAAAGCCGGGGCACAGTGGAGGAGTAGGTGCGGACGGCCAGGGGGCGGATCGAGGCTAGGGCCGTGAGGCGACGACTGCAGGACATCATGCTGGGCGAATTGAGTCCTGGCGAGGAGGAGGAGTGGGGAGGAGGGACGTGGATTCGGAGAGGGAGATCGAAGGTCGAAGTCCAGGAACTGAATAATCCACGAGGTGTGGTTTGGTGGACGCCCACCGCCTTCCCGTCTGGAGGTTTGGCCCGCTGCCCGCAAAAAGCTGTCGGGTTTTCTGCCGCGGGTTTTTCTAGACTTCACCAGCTCACTGTGATTTTGGGCAGTTACACTGCTTTGTGTTCGTCATGTCGGGACCTTCGAGTCCGGCTGGAAAGGCCATGTCTTCCCGCTTGCTGACTATGAAGGTATGCGCTCATCGACCAAGTACCGTTTGACTCAAGAGCTAACCTTCTCTACAACAGTTCATGCAGCGCGCTGCTGCGTCAGCAGCGACGAAAGCACCACAGAGCCCAGCTGCGGAGGAAGACAAGCGCTCATCGAAGCGCCCCAGGCTATCAACGGAGCCCAGCAGTCCTGTGACCCCCCAGTCGGATCTGGAGGCCATTTCCGCAGCGCTTGCGGCTGAGGAGGAGAAGCGACGAGAAGCCATTGCACGGCAAGCAGCAGAGGCTGGAGAGTCAGAATGGGTGCTGGACATCCCAGCGGCAAACTACAATCCGCAACCGATTGTTCTCATGGCTGACTCGCTTGATGCTGAGGATGAAGTTCCCCGGGGTGGTCGCCGCGCATACGGTAACTTTAAGCGCAAAAAGCCGGTTGTGAGTCTTGCCTTCCGAGAATATACTCAAAGATCTTCGACTAATTCGTATTACCAGGCACCGGTCGTCGAAACAAAGGATAAAGATGAAGAATCAGAGGAGGAAGTGATAAACCCAGCTGATCCGAAGGCGGTTGCCGCCGCCGTTGAGAGAAAACGCCAGCGGGGACTCGAGAGGGAACAACGTCGGAAAGCCGATGCTGAGAAGAGGCTCTCCAACTTGACCAGCATCTCTGGTGGAATGCGCCCGGCTGCGTCACCAAGATTTGGATCGGATTCATCCAAAAAGAAGAAGAAGCACAAGCGTTAAATCATGAGCTATGTGATTTAGTTACGTTTGGCTTGTGACTCTGCAGAAATACTGGGCGGTTTACATGAAAATGGCGTTTAATGGAGCATGGGTCGGCGTTGGGGTTTTTATACAGCAATCTTGGAGCTGCCAATGCATATTAAAGTACAGATATATTTCCAATTCTATTGAGCAACCAAGGTTGAACCACGATGGTTGTGTACTATTCTATCGACTAGTAGCCCAATGCTAGGCCAATTCGTACAAAAAGGTAATCACAAGAGGTATCAACAACTGCAGCGTCTCACCACCAAGTCCTTCTTACAACTTCGCCTTCTCCTCCCTCTTCCTCTTCTCCCACCCCTTCTGCGTCGCAAAATTCACCACCAAATTCCACGCCGCAACCCCCATCCCCACCGGCGGCGCAATCAACAACGCCCACGCCCACCACCGCGGACTCGACGCCGCAATACTAGCCATCGCCTCCTTCACCGCGGCCTCCAACTGCGTCTTATCCGCATCATTCCACACCACCACGCCGCGCGCCGTCGCTGTCCCCCGGAACTCAGCCTGCGCCGCCTTGGTCCGCACATCGCCCTGGCTGCGCACGCGGTTCTCTGCATCCTCGAGAGTAAGATGGGCATCTCGCGCGCGGAGACGGGCCATCTGCACGGCCGGGTCGTGCACACCGACGACGACCACCGTGCCGCAGATTAGGTCCATGCCGCTTTCGAAGAGGAGTGGGACGTCCAGAACGATCGCCCACTGCCCACGGAGGTAGTGGTAGATCAGCGATTTGTAGACTTCCCACCTCACGGCCGGGTGGATGATGCGGTTTAGCACTTGGCGGTCGCGTTTGCGGTCCTCGGTGTCGCCGAAGACGCGTCGGCCTAGGGCCGGTCGGTTGAGGGGTTTGCCGTGTGGGGAGGGGGACGGGGTGTCTTCGAGGAGGAGATCGGGCGTGCTGGGGCCAAAGTAGTTGACGATAGCTTTGTAGCCGGCTGTGCCGGGCTCAACGACTTTGCGGGCGAGGACGTCGGCGTCAATGATGGGGAGGGAGTAGGGTGGGGAGGAGAGGATGGAGGAGACGGTGGATTTGCCCGTGGCTATGGAGCCGGTGAGCCCAATGATGAGCATGGTGGCGGCTCTGTGAGGGGGTAGTGATGAGGAGGTCGGGAATGGTACGACTTGCTGGAGAGTTGTGGTGGAAGAATAAGAAGTGAAGTTCTGCGATGACGATGGTCATTTTGCGGGGAGATCCACTTGGACAACCTCGGCCCGCATTCGGATCACCTTGGAGCTACATACTAACTGTAAGATTATTGTCATTCTCCCTCGTACACAAATAGTCACACTCTGAAATTCCAAAAGCTGTCATTAAACATTTCTTGGATCGCCTTTATTCGCTAGTGGTACAGGTCGATCGCATACAAGTATGCGAGACTATTCCCAGATCTTGCTTGCACGGACTGGTCTAACTCCTGTCGGCCGGCTCAAGATACATCCCGAGCTCACATCGCAAGTCCATCGCGGCGCATTGTGATCCGATGCATCCTGGCCTTGCTAGGCCCAAGGATAGGGTCAGTCAGCCCTACGGCAGGGATACCGTACACGAAGAGTCCGGCTCTGGGTTGACTCGAGGGTCATGCATGTGTGCTTGGCACGTCTGTCTCTCTGTCAAACATTCTCGGCAGTTCTCACCATCCAGTATATTGTTCAACCTCATGATTCCGGTAATCCATGAGTCGGATCCTGCTCTTGGCCGTTCCACCCCAGGTACGGCCATCCCTCGGGGAGCGGCGAGTAGGGTGGTAGAACGTAGCGATCGTCGCACGCGTTCGGTCCTGGGCAATTCAAATTGCACAGCCCAAAGACATTGCAGTAGCAATCCTGGGCATTCGGGCAGTGGACGGGTTCTTTGCCAAAGATCACTGCAGAAAATCGTGTTAGAGTATATGTAGACGGTGGAAAAGCCAGGTATGCGTACTGTGCCAGGAATACTCCATGATCCGCCCGCTCATCTCATCCTCTAACTCCGTTTCCGTAAGCCACTTGCGATAGAACTCGTAGTCGCTCTTCGGTCGCATCAAGACTCGTTCACGGGTCACACCAAACTGGGCGCAACATGACACGCCGACCTCTTCGGGTACTGGCGTGTCGGGGAAAAGCTCCATGAAGGCAAGTTTGAAGTACTCGCCCGCGTGTACGTCTTCCCGGTGAATGTCGCTGAGAGGATGGATCTCCACTGGGCAGCCCAGGGTCCAGACACAGCGGAGATTCACGTATCCTTCTTTTAGGAGGTAGGAGGTTTGAAAGTTGCGCAGCATGGGAACGCCGTCGTAGTAGGGATCGTCGTTGTGCCATTGGTAGCGCTGGGAGTGGATGAAGAGCATTATGTCGGGGAGATTATCGTAATTATCAATGATGTATCTGCAGTGTAAGAAGACACTTTATGTCAGCGACTTTGATGATTCAAGCAATTTAGTCGGATGGGCTGGAGCTCAAACTCACGTCAAATACACCATTGACTCGCGCCCTTTGTTGTGCGCAACAGTCAACGGAGCATTCTTGTCGTCCACGATGTAGATGCTTCGCGACCAATCTTGAAAGTATTCAGCTAGCCACGAGGTGTCGTCGCTCTTCATGCTGGCCACCACCATATCCTTGTGTCGCCGCACCATAGGACGAGCCGGCTCGTCTGCAGCCTTGGGCGTTGGTATGGATTCTGATTGATGCGCATATTTGCTGGTCTTTTCGTGATACGACGAAGCTTTAGAGGGTTCGTGACCGGCGAAGAAGAGGAAGTAAATAGCGAGAACGATGCCGATGGTCAAAAAGATAGCTTTCATGCGGTTGCGACGACGCGGACTTTGGGGTCCGCTTGGGGCGAACAGCATGGTGATCTCGGAAGGTGACAGGCTCTGGGCTGTCACCGAGGATCAGACATCGGAAAAAGTGTGTTTGAGGTGTCTAAAATCGCAAAAGTCTCTTCGGGTTGGACTGGTGCTGAAGGCGAAGGGCGGGGAGTTCAGCTTTGGTCGCACCAGCTGACGACTCCAGGCTGGCAGTCGAAACGTCGATCGAGAGACGCGAGGAGCAGTAGGCTGAAGCCTGCCAATTAATCCAATGGAACAATTGATCCCCCAGAGTGCGAATTATCCCGTCAATCTTGCAGATATTCAGGAGATGCTTGGGTGGCTGTTAAAGTTGCAAGTGGCCAGCTCGTCGAGTCCGCTTGGGGAAATCTTCGGGCGATCGGTGGGTCCGAGCTAACGCCCATTCGGAGATCTCCAACTACTTCATCTGCAGTCTACTTGACTACTTGACTTTTCCAAATATCATGTTCACGTTCATTTTTCACTTTCATAATAACATATCTCATACTACCAACATGATCGCACCATTTAGATGCCCAGCATCCCTCAAGAACAGCCATCAATATTCACAATATACCAGTTATGCGCCGACACGCTGTCCCCGCTAGTCCCAGCATTGCCAGCCGTCGAGCCCACCCCATCAACTTCCGTGATAGTGCTCGTCGTGACGGTCACGTCGTCGCCGCTGGTGATCCAGAACTCGGGGCTGGCATGGCTAAATCCCCACGAGGCTGGGGGCAACTTGGGAACAATGTCGTCCGTGTGGGTGACGCGCCACAAGCTGCCTTGGTTTGTCATGTACTGGGCCAGTGCGGTGTTACCCACGCGTGGTTGGCCATAGGTATACTGCCAGTTCATGCATTGCATTAGCATCAACTCTGACAATTTCTGTATAGCGCAACTTCACGAAAGAAAGAGTGGCACTTACCAGATCCAGCGTATATCCAGCATTGCGCAAGGCAGTGCCTCCCAGAGCAGCAATAGCACCACCCAAGCTGTGGCCCGTCAGGACCAGCCTGTAGCTGGGGTTCGCCGCCGTAGCACTTGCAACCCGTGGGGTCAGATCATCAGCGACAGCTTCCCAGGCCTTGAGGAATCCCGAGTGCGCCGTGCAGCCAGAACAGAGGCTGCTGGCATCGGTCTGGCCGAAGTCCAGGTTGGCAATCCAATTGCTGATGGTATGGCTGCCTCGGAAGGACAGCACGACCAATTGATTGGTATTGTCTACGGCGAGGAAACCTGCAACATCGCCAAATTCGGTGGAGCTAATATGCATGGTCAGTTCGGTGTAGTCTTTGGGAGAGAGATCATCCTTCACATACTCATCGAATTCGTACAGGGACGTCGCTCCCGCGGACTGGACTTCTGGACAGTAGCCTCCCACGCAGGTCACAGCATCGCCCGGGGAGTTGAGGTTGTTTGAGCAGTACGAGGCCGCTGCATACTGGGAGAACAATGTCAGCTCGCCCAGCGTCGCTGACGAAACGTCTGCACAAGGAGTTTAGCTTCGTCCAGAATCGTTAACACAGGATCTTTCTCTCGAGTCATACCTCGAGGAACTGGTCGTGCCGGTGCAGCAGCCGCCAGGGCTGCTGTGGCCAGCAGGATCCCAAATTGACCCAATAAACCCATCTTTGCGTGTCGTACTCTGTACAAAAGCTTGCAGAGAACTATGGATGAGATGCAGCTAAACAGTGTCACCGCAAGTCAGCCAGGACTCAAGCGGACTCTTTGCTTTTAGTTTCTCTTGCTTCTTCTTCTTCTTCTCTTCAGCAGCAGGGCTTTAATCATCCCTTTATATCCCTTCCTCCAGTTCACTGCCTGTCCGAATCACAAGCAAAATCTCTTCAAAAAACCCTCGTTCCAACAAACACGAGCGGGGTCTCCAAACAAGAACCTCGATAAATGCCAGAGTCAATGCCACGCATGCCTCCGAAGCCCGCACTAGTCCAGCTCTCCACGATCCAAACAGGCTCGTCGTCCGTTCCTGATCAGAGCCAGCCACCTTACTAGTGGGGATTCTGACAGGATCGGCATTCTTGCTGCTCACATTCTTCACGCAGATGTAACCAGTCCGCCTGGTAGAGCACTTGGATTGGGGAAGGACTCCGAAGTAGAAACGAAGTTTGGGCGGGTTGGGCCACGAGGACAACCAAAGTGGGTTTGGTGCAGTGTGGTAATTCTTCCAAATCATCAAATGAGATTTAGTCTTCTTCGATGTGTATTCTTCCGGGGGTTGACGAGGGACACGGACCGGTGGTGGGGTACGGTTTAGGGTATCTTCCGTGATGGAAATCCGCGCTAGCAGACCGTTTCGTGGAGAAGATGGGGACCCCGAAAGGGCGGAGATACTATCCTACAGGCTACGAGGCAGTTAGTGGATCATTGGGTGTATACTCACTGTCCTTCGGCCTCGGTATTTCCCTACGAGGTGGACTCGGTAGACTTCAGCCACGCAGGGAATCCTGGTCAGTCAGCAGGTATACATCCTGGTTCGGTGGACTGGCTAACTCCGGGGTACGTTCGTTGCAGCCAGAACTAAACCGCCTTGGGACTTGGAACTAGCCCATTCCAGGCTTGGCCACGCGATACTTTTGCGGTAAGCGCCTCTTCTTCTTCTTGCCGGTGTTCACCCGCATTCTTCAGTGTGATCAGGGCGGGGCATGCGTGATGACAACACCGTCCGTCAACGAAGGGCGCTAACGCACGCTGGATGGCAGTGGATGCCCATCGCCGTCGGAGTACGGGCTTACGCGCGGAGAATGCGCCTGACTGAATTCTTCTACGAGGTCTAAATGGTAGCAAAAAGTCCCGAGTCTTGACGAACAAAGTTTATGGTCCTCAGTGAAAATAATAGGGTCGAGTACACTGACTTGCGGAGCCATTTCGGAGAAATGCAGCATCAATGCAGCCTCGCCCAGACTCGGTTTAGAAGATCGGAAACAGCAGGAGTGGGAGTTAGAAAGTGCCCATGTTGTATTATTTTGGCAGCTATGCAAGACTAGCCGTTGAATCATGTATCGTGAAGGAGAGACAGTGGGATTGACTCTGTCTTCCCCGCGTCTGGATAGTTCAGTACTACTGCTCATCCATCGCCTGCTCTCCTTCGCCCACGCCAGTCATCCCCGTATCCTGTCCATCCTCCCCGCCCGCCAGAACCTTGGTGCGAGGGATCTGGCCCTCTGGCAGCGGGGTGCCCGGGGTGACGGAGACAACGTTGTCGTTCTCGTCCACGAACTCGAAGTTGTACCGCGACAGCAAGTGCGGGATCGCGGAGAGCTGGGGGCCGTAGCGAGCTGTATTGTCATACAGCTCAAAGAGAGGGACCGCCAAGAGCTTCATGTTCTTGGGGACGGAGAGGACCTCTGAGGTAGACAAGCGTTAGCGGTAAAGTGAAACAACAGGTGAAACGAGCCTCCAAGGCATGAGAAGCATAACAAGCAAACGGAGCTAATTTTAACTCACTCTTCTTCGGTAGGGTGATAAAGTACAACTTCTTGCACTCCTTCGGACGAGTAACATGTCCGGGCAGGAACGGGTACATGAACGTTTCAAAATTGGGGCGCCACCACTGGGCCAGGGTGTCGCCGACCTCCCAATCCTCGTTCACTCCCTCGCCAGAGAACTGTGAGCCCACGGGGGCCAGCCGCTCGTTCAAGCGCTTCTTGAACCCTTCAATCTCATCGTCCTCGTGAGACAGGTAATCACCGGGTCTGAGGCGAGGCGATTAGCGAATCGGTCTCACTTTTTTCTCTCGTCAGAGAGGTTTTCAGAAATTTCTTACAGCTTGAAAAAGGCATTTGCTATCTGCAGCATCAAGACATGTGGGTGATTGTGTTCGTGGCAGACCAGGACACCCTCGCAGGTTCGACGCATGCCGTGGACTTCATAATGCTCTTCCAGGCGCTTCAGGCGGGCCAGCACTGAGGGGTCTTCCTCAGGCTGGGTCTCCTTGGTGCCAAAGGTGTAGTTACTCAAGGGATACAGGCGAATTGTCTGTGGCTGCCGAGAGGAAAAGTCCTTGGGAATGATGGGTCTGCGCGGATTGGTTGATGTCAGTTCATCTGAGCTCCCGGTTGCTGATTTGCGGTGCTATCGACTTACGGGCGACTGCTCTGAATTGCAGTTGCCGTCGTGGTCGCCATTGTATCTGTGAAATTATTGGCAAACAAGAAACACGCGGCGAATAGGACGAACGCGGTGACGCAGAAAGACGAAATGACCGAGGACGCGCATCGTTGCTGCTGGTTGATGCATCTCGTTATCGTTATCGACGCGACCGCCTTCCTGAATGCGATAATGCGATCGTTGTGTAGGAAAAATGCAAGTCGAATACAAAGGCGGTGAGACAGAGGAGTGTCAAATCGCTTCCAAAGCAGTCTGCGGTCCAGAGCAGAGGTTAGTTCTTGATTACCTGCGGCTCAAATAGATGCGATTTGCAACTTGATACTGGGTAACTGAGTTATGACAGAGGGTGAATAGAAAATGATGTTACTTTATGCGATTTATTTGTAGATAGTGCAGGTAGAGGTGATCAATTACAGCGTATATTCCCATGCCAAAGTCGTGCCTTTCTATCCATTCCAGAACTCTGAAGACAGGCTATCCCAATCCGAGCTTCAAACAGTCGGACAGAAAACAGAGGGGTTCAGAATATTCACAGCTTGGCATCAAAGTCTTCAAACTCGGTGAGGTCAGCTACCGGCACAGGCCCAGTGCTCACAGGCAGACGGGCCTTGAAGGTAGGCACATCCGTGATAGTGATGGCCTCCTTGGGGCTGGTAGTCGAGGTGCCGTTCGTCCCGTTGGTCTCCGGCTCCAGTCCAAGCTGCTTCAGCTGAACACCGAGCTTTTCTTCGAGCGTCTCGAACAGCAGAGCGGTCTGCTCTGCAGACAGAGTAAGCTCCGTTGCCAGGAAAGTCTTGACGATAAACAGAATCTGGGACCGGTCAACAACCGCCATGTCCAGCTCATCAAAGGCCGCAGTCAAAGTGTCGTTGTCCACAGCAAAGCCAGCAGCATCAAGCTGGTTCTTAACCGTCTCAATGAGGCGAGACCGCTTCTGGGACGGATCAGCATCCGCAGCGCCTGCGCCAGAATGCGCGTTCAGATGGATGGACAACTTGGCTCGGGTCGATGACGAGGGATCAATGTACTGCTTGTAAAAGGCAATGAGGTCTGCCTTGCTCAACAGGCGCACATTGGCGGCGTCGGTCTCATGCTGCAGGAAGTCAAAGTACTCTGATCCAACATGCGACCAGAAACGACTAGTCTCAGAACCCAAGTTCTTGAGCTTCTCCAGGCGCTTATTGATCACACTGCGCTTGTGGCCCTCAAACTCGTCTTCGGGCATGCTCTCCAAAGTGTTTCCAAACTCGCGGAGGAATGCTTCAATACGGGATTCCAGGTATGGAGCAGTACGCTCACTCTGAATGATCACGCGATAACCCATAGTGGTTGCGTTGTAGCGGGAACCACTCCACACGACATACCCGAGCTGCTCCTTACTACGCAGCTGGTCGAATGCAGGCTCGTCCGTCAGTTGAGAGAACAGCTGCAGTTTGGCGCGCAGAGAATCATCAGAGAAGAAGCCGATGTAAAGATAATATTCGATACAGTGGTTGACGTTGGCCGGGTCCTTCAGGGTCCGCGGGTAGACGTAGTTGCTACCCGAAGGGATGATCATGTTGCGGCGCAGATACCACTGCGAGGGAGGTAGCGCACGACCCTGAAGAATTTTTTCAATCATGTCCGTCATGCGGAGTGCATCTTCCTTGTACAGATTGCCATGGGCCAGGACTTCAATATGAGTCTGTTCCAGCAACTGTGGGAAGAAGCCGATCACATCTTCGGCTTGGATGTGCTCCAGTTCCTCGATGTACTGCTCGTTGACCCAGCTGCGCTCAGACAGCAGGTACCGGGTGTAGTCGCCGACTTGATAGTAGGGTTGCTGATACTCCGCGTTGCGGAAGGCCCGGGTCAGCCGCTCCTTGATGATGTCAAACCTGTCCTGGCTGACCACCAATCCCCGCATGGTGTTCAGCACCTTCTCCAAAAGCACGGACATCTTATCATTGTAGCCGCCAACGGAGATATCCAGGCCGAGAATGTTCGCTGCGAGGTGGTAGTCCAGCCCAGCAAGCTCGGCATCATACGAATACTCATCCAGACTGTCCCGGACAAGCTCGCAGTAAAGCTTCGTCTTGATAAGGTTGGCGGGTGTCGCCCACACCAGAGGGTTGCGCAGAGTTACATGAACAGTGCCCTTTGGCACCCAGAAACGATCATCCTTCTTGAACCACAGACGAACACGCTCATCATGACGGATCAACTTGGGTGTCTTTGCAGGCTCGGCAACCTCCCTAGTCTCAACTGACAGTCGTGTCGGCACAAACTCGTTCCTGTGGGGCATGTGAAGAGTAGATGTTCGAGTGGCCTCCGTGGACTGCAGTGCCTTCTGGATGCCACTCATAAAGTCCTGAGGGATCTTTTCGACCTTGTATTCGGTCCCATACCACTTCTCCTTCTGATCCCAGTTGCCAGGGTAGTCCTGGGACACAACAATGAGACGGAAGTTGTCTGCACGCAGGTAAGACATGGCCTTCTTGATCACCTCGGGGTCAAATCGCCGCAGCAGCGCCCCGCTGAGCAACCACTCGCGAGGCATGGGCTTTTGCATAACACTGCTCAGGCGGCTGGTAAACCGGCTGGCGGGAGTCTTCTGCTTGAACCGGAAATCCACCTCGGCCAGGTTCTTCATTTCATCAAAGATCCACGGTTCGGGTTCGCGCTCCTTGATCATGGCGATATACTCGAAAATCACCTTGGCAACTTCCTGGTACTGCTTCAGACCCTCCGGTGTCAGACGCACAGAAACGGTGAAAAAGGCTGATCCGGGGCAGATGGGCATAGCGCCGGCAGACAGCCCATTGGCCCAGCCTTTGGCCTTGAGGTGTGAAAGAACACTACCCGGGCCCTCATGACCGATCAAGTGGCTGATATACCGGCTGGGCTGCGTATCGTTCAGATTCTCCTCATCCAAGAAGGGGAAGTACATATCCATGGAGCGCGAATCCATGACCGGCTTGGCAAACACCTGGGTGCACATGTCTTCCTCGGAGAAAGGTTGCACGTCATCCCAGCGGTTCTGTGGCAAATTCTTGTTCTCAACATCTGCAAACAATTCCCATACCCATTGCTCGAGCACATCTAAGGTCTCTCGGCCCAGGACCACCAGCTTCGCCCGGTTGGCCGAGTAGTGCTTCTCGTAGAACCGGATGAACTCGCTGCGAACCTCGAGACCGCGTTTCTGCGGGTCTTCCTTCAAGGTTTGCAGGTTACCGGTCGAGAAATGATGATATGGGTGCTTGGGGTTGGAGAGCGACTTGTTTAGTTGCATCAACCGCCACAAATCACTCTGCAGATTCTTCTTGTTCTCTGAGTCTACGGCCCGCAGTTCACGATCTAACGTCGACTCCAGGAAAAGCGGCGACACGAAGAACTGAGCAAATCGATCGAGGGCCCCATACAGGGGAGATTTACCCTCTGCATCTTTAGGGCTTGATGATGAGGGCTCGCTGGCAATACCATTGGTCCCATTCGTAGATTCGGTGGGGGTGTTCTCGCCCGTGGACTTTGGGGGGCTGGAGTCGCCGGTCGCTGATACTTCAAAGAAATAATTTGTCTCGGTGGCGGCGGTGTATGCATTGGACGAGCCAGAGTGGGCGGCTAGATACTGGTTGTAGGCATTTTCCTTGGGGTACTATTGATAGATGCAGAAAACACACGTCAGCATTGCTACTAAGCGCTTGGCTCCATCTGGCAGGACAGACGGTCCCCGGGTAATGACCAACGTACCTTTTTCGTGCCCATGAACAACAGATGCTCGACGGCGTGGGCCATGCCTGGCATATCATCTTGATCGGAGAAATTGCCCACATTGACGTTGACCGCGGCACTCGCCTTATCGGTATCTGGGTCATGCACTAGAAGAGCCTCGAGCTGATTCGGCAGGCGAATGACCCGGTAGGACCGGTCATCCAGCTCGGGCTTCTCCAGATTCTCTGTTATGCGTTCGATCTGAGTCATGGTTGGAGGGTTGGCGGAAAGGATGAGGTGGGAGGAGTTGGAGAACGAGCGGCCCCAGTGGGGGTTGGATGGACGAGCCGGGGCGGTCAAAGAAATGGGACGGGTCACGGAGGAGATGTGTAATGGCAAAGATGGACGAGCAGTTGGATTGCAACTCAGGCCTCTGTACCACAACCACGGACGTGCAACAGAGGACCTTGTTGGCATCAAGGAATGACCAAGTGACCCAGAGAATGGGGGAAGATGGGACGAAGCTGGGGGCGGCTCCGTGGACAAAGAGATGCCAATTCACAATGATACAGGTCAAGGAGGTATCTGCACACCACAAGGAGTTGGGATGATGAATGCGATGGCGAAAGAGGGAGGCCGAGGGGCTCGATTGATACCGTGAGGGAAGGACGGGGCGGTGAGGCCGGTGATCTGCCGCGGGAGTCACGAGCTTCTTGCGGGGGTAAACTCCTGAAGGATGCGTGATTCACTATGGGGTTGGACTTGAGCTATATTTTGCTTGTCTATAAATGGAATACTCATACCTAGGTAATCTCATAATCCGAACAGATAGAGGTATTGTGTCAACCCAGATGTAAGCTTAACAGAAGGTGTATTGCCCTAAAAGCATTTCTGTGCGACATGCCCCGCGGGCCACGGGGGTACACCAGCTATCTCTGTGAAGATGCATGGGGAGTGCAAGGGATCCAATGCCATAGTCATGTATGAGGGACTTGATAACTAAGACTGGGATTAGTTGAGTCATGGCGATCTAGGCCCTTGCCACTGCTGGCTAGGTGCAGGTGGGGCTTGGGAAATGCATAATTAGATGAGGCTCCTGTAAGATCCGAAACAAGAAGCGTCCATGGAAGAGCCGCAGCTTCTTTGATGGGCCAGAGAGTTACTTAGACCGAGGATCGATATAATCCTCCTACAACTTCTTAGTATGAGCTAGAAATCCCACCAAAGTCGGTCCTTGGCAGCAACGATGGCTCTCGCTCCTTAGAGCCTCATTCCCATGCTGGTTGGCCGTTCTGATGCCCCTCAGCCCTGATCAAAGCATATTTCCTACTTCACGCCATCGTACGAAACCAAGTCTAGATTTTAAACTAGCTACAGCTACATCCTGGATTTGCATCCCAATTAAAGGCTTGCTAGCTGCCAGAAGTTGTCTACGTACGTACTGCTCTCTACCCGAGACTGTGGACTTGTTGCATGTTTACTACAACCGGAATCATAACCTACTTGGAAATGGGCTCACCATTTCCAACCATTCTTTAGTCACTCGAGGTCCCAGCTATGACCGGGCAGCGGTTTCACGACAGATAATTTTTCAAAATATGGCCCCGGCTTCTAACTGGAGCATGACCTCGCCCCATGCCACTTGAAAAAGCCTCAACACATCGATAGCCATGTCCTTGCCGCACAGACTCAATAAACTTCCGTACCTTGCTAGCGGCACTACCTTTTGGCAATCATTTTGCGCATACTTTTCGACAGGGATGAATATTCTATCCGGACTAGTTTCCACTCGCCAACTATATGCTTTGGGCCAATCGCGGAGCCTGCCCGGTACCCGATGAGGCTCTTTCTTTCCAGCCTCCACAAGGTTGAATACATAGTTAGTTACTGCCTCCAAGAGCCTTACGTAAGACAAGTGAACTAACGTAATTCACGGTCACCCTGGCCACCTGGTCACCCTGGCCACCCCAAAACACCATAGTAAATGCGATAAATTACAACTTCATATCTCAACAACCATGTATATTCAAGTTTAATTGTTAAGGGTTTATAAAAAAAAAGAGTATAAAAAGCCCATTTATACACTTGAAAAAGGTAATTGCAAGTAATGAGAAAGATATATATAATTTAATCCGAAACATGAAAATTGCGGTGTATTTTATGGTAAAGCATAGAAATACCAGTCTGAAAGACCTCAAATCCGGTTATATTCTTCCTTTATCTCTATGCATGTATATGCTGGAAGTTTGACCGAATTGAATTACTGGTGGTTGAGATATAGAGGAATGCATATTCGATATCTAGTATGGTGTTTTGGGGTGGCCAGGGTGACCGTGAATTACGTTAGTTAAGTTAGTTAATAACTAGTTATCCCGTCGAAAGACAAAATTAATCCAAGGAAAAACCACTCCCTCTTAATACATATCACCCCTCCCAGAGACCATCATCACCAAAACCCCCATCTGAAACGACACCACACACAAAGTCAAAGTAATATCCGAATCCGTCCCACAAGCCTCCTTCGGTCAGCGAGTACTAGAGAGTGCTCTGCGGGCTGTACAAAGCGTGCGGGTAACCTTGATGGCAATCCCGCCCCGAGACGGCGTCGTAGTGCGGTGTCTCGGTGTAGTTGGTGCCTGGAGTTGATGGTTTGGCGCTCGCCGATGGAGCTGCCGATGGAACAGAGGTAGATTGGTTGGTACAGGCGTTTTGGACGATGGCGTTGCCGGCTAGGGCGAAGGATGGTGGGGGGGTGTTAGGGTTGTGGTTGATGCTAGGATGGCGGCGATGTGCATTTGGAGTGTAATTTGTGATTAAGGAAACTTCTGTTGAGTGGCATAGACTGTTTGGATGTTGATGAATTTGGAGCTGGAGATGGGAAAGCACCGGGAATCCAGGTCGATATTATAGTTTTGTATCCAGCACTTCGCAGCCCTGGGTTCGCTTGCGAGTATCACAAGCAAGCTATTTCTTAGTTAAGATAGACTTTTGCCTAGAAATTGCGAATCCCCAGCCTTAGGACTCCCACATCTTTGACCGATCATCCACTGGATCGACCAATGTCTCTCCTACCGTTCCCGTAAGAATCCCCTGGAAGACAAAAACAGTCAAGACCGCGGCAAGGCCAGACCGACCATCCACCCAGCACAGACTCGTCCAGCACGAGTCTGATACGTGATATTCCCCACAGATACAGTCTCCAAAGGGACCAGGGTCTGAGCGACTATGGCACGATGCGGAAGATCGCTGAGAGTTACGATACGGCGATCATGTTCTCATGGCGCCTTGGCGGGAATCTTGATTCAAATAGTCACTTCCTAGGCATCATCACGGACGACTCCCGTGGGTAGACTCACCACGTACACAGCGGAATCGAATATTCGGATAAGGCGGGCTGCCATGAGCTGGTGATGCATGCCAAGCGGCATCAGGCTCGTGGGACGACACCAGTTGACAGATCTCAGGCTGGGTCTTGGATGTCAGATAGATGTAAGACATCGTTATTCAGGCACAGTGGCTGGTAGATCTGATCCTGTCGCTAATTAGCTGCTGTGGTGCATACTAGTCGACAGTCCCGCTGGCTTATGTCTTACTCGCTGGAGCCACCCGCAGACCATGGGCTGGAATATACTGTGGTTAAAGGATTTCATCCTGTCAAAAGTTCAGATTTCGTCATGAATGAATTCACTTTCATGAGGAACTTACGCTCAGCCTTCGGTATCGAATGTCTTGGCAGCGCAATGAACCTCTACATTAGAAGACGCTCGAGCTGTGGGGAGCAAAATGTAGACTCCATCGGCAGTTCCGAGTACTAAGTCTAGACGCAAAGAAGATTCCACCTCTTGATCATGAAAATCAAATATGCGGAACTACGCCACCATATTTTGATCTTCCATCTTACGGAGAGATCTGCGAATGGAAAATGCAGAACCATGGATATGCAACAGCGATGGTCGTGATGACCATGGCTGATAGCATCTAACCTACCCCTCGAATCGGCGACATGACAGTAAACCAGTCAACATCATGGGTACCGGTTTGGTTCAGGCCCAAAAGCTTGCCAAGAAGGGACTAGCGCTACCTAGCAGGATGGCCATTCATAACATAATTCCTAAGCGAGTGAGGGGGTGGAAATTAATACCGGTCAGATCTATGCCTCGGTATCGGATTATTAACTAATCCAAATATGCACCTAAACAATTCTCCTAGACAGGGTAAAGCCTGTCTGAAATAGCTAAGGCGTAGCTTTTGAGGGTCAATGAGGGTCAATGAGCATCCTTGATGGTTCTGATAAGGGTCAGGACTGGTGAGGTTGGACCCTGACCCTCGGAATTCCCAGAATTGCTCCTAGGAACGTTAGAATGTTCTATGTTTTTTGAAAAGTGTTAAGGCAATAAAGACCTGATCAGGTGAGATGTTCTTCCTTGTTCCCGGGAGCTTGGGCTGGGGGGATGACGGCCTATTTTACACGGAGATTAATTTGAATCAAGAATTGGCATAATCTACTGAGAATGACAATTGAGTGAAGGTGAGTGTAAACTTGTCTAACTATCTTCCTCTCATTGATTGTGCTTCAGATGGAATTCTAAAAGTTCGATCCTTGTCTAGTTGTAGGAGTTTTGTTTCTTTCGGTCGTGAAATCGCTAAATCATGGAGCTACTAGCCTTCGAAATAGAGTCAGTAATGCAGAGAGTACAAGCGGATTTCTTGTACCTTCCTCTCATATTTAATACTCTAACATTTCACCCTCGCTGTATCAGAAAGTATATGACTCTAGATCCTCTGGGATATGTTCCAAAATAGACCTAGCATTTGCTTTGAAACCCATCGCGGCAGATCGATCCCCCTGCATCAGCATATTGGATCCAAGAAGCTTGAGAATCTCCCCTTCACCAGCCTTCTCAATGGGTACACTGCGCGGCTCAGGGGAAGGAAGAACGCCCTTCTTATGCAAAGTTTTAGCTAAAACTGTGGCCACGTCCTTCCAAGAAACCCTCTCTCCGTAAATGATGTAGTAGCGACTCTCAGCAGAGCCAGTAGCTTCTTGCGAGACTGCAAGGTCCACAATGCGCAATATAAAATTCAGTGCATCATCAACATGGATCTGGAACGCATTTAGTTTATACTCGTCTCCTCACACCAGTAGCTCAACTTACAACACTCAAGAGAGCACTTCCATCGCCAACGTAGGGGACAAATCCCAGAGATTGCGCGTTTCCCGTCAAAATTTTGTATCCCACGCCCAGTGAAGGCAACGGGCCTTCAGCCGCACCATATGTCAAGGCCTGGTTCACGATAAAGGTGTTGATGCTGCCTTCGTTTCCTGCGTCAAGGACACTGCGCAGCCCAGTTAGTAGGGCCCGTGCGTTTTTTTGACTTGCTGTATTCTGGACTACCCACATTCGATCCGCCGCTCCATTGAGCATACCGGCATTGATTTTTTTAATATCGTCCTCGTTGGAATCCTATTTGGAAACCACAGTTAGAGGAGATTTGGGGGAACAAAGGAATACAAAACTAGAGGATACTTACATTCCACACTTTGCTGGTCGCGCTATACTTGCCATCCGTTCGATGGTCGATAAAGTTTCCTCCACCACTGATATGGATCAAGGTCCCTTTCGAGCCGTCCTCTCTTTGCTTCAGTCCATCAACAATCGCTTGAGAAAGCGATGGGTCGAATGATGACCCTGTGTTGATCACTATGTCATGCGCAGCGGTCAAGGCACGGACCCTGGCAGCATCCTCGAAGGTTCCGTGCTCAACTCTGTCCACACCCACAACTTTGCGAAACCAATCGTCCGCTTGAGGGTTGCGGAAATACACAGTCAACGGCCAGGTTGGGTGTTGCTGCTTCAACTGTCGCGAGAGCGAGTGTCCCAGCATTCCAGTCGCGCCGACCACAAGAACAGAAGGCATTGTTTCGAAACGCGGTATTCACAACGTTGATTAAGTGAAGTCAAAGGGATTGCTTCAGGAACATGACTCTCATAGCGATTGAGCGTCTCTTTTTAGATGTAGGGCCTCAACTTCGCCGTTGCTCTCGATTATAATGTTTTGTCATTCTTTTTGACGCCACACCTGCTGACCGATCCTCGTTTCAAAGAGATGCTAGAGAATACATATGTCGTATGGGTTTAGCGCCGCCGGGCTCGGCGGATCGGTAATACCACCAGCCAGCCCTGGCCAATCAGGAGACGTTACTCGCTTTAGACTTCTCTGCTGAGGGCACGTTCCAAGCCTTCTTAGCAAGGTGGCCAAGTTTAACTTATTAGCGCCGCCGGACCAAGCGGAACCCGCCGGCGGGTTTCTCAGCGATCACAACGGCCTTGTACGTTCCGTAAACTTTATTCAACCAGGGTTTATGTAGGTTGCGGCAGCGTCGCCGAGTTCGCCGGGTCCCTCCCAATTTCGCCGAGTGCCAGTACCTGTCAATGCAGGAATGCGATCGATCAACCTATTAGCTGCCTGGGAGGGATTCAATGTGATTTATAAAGTGCGGAGCTTGGCGACTGATTATTTCTAATCCACAAGGATGCGCGCAGCTATAAAGGTTATGTAAATTAGGCATTAGCTACAGTTCCTCCAGAATCGTACCATACTACTAAAACAACGCCGAAAATGGTGAAAGATCAGTACCTCGCGGGCAAAGTTGCCATTGTGACTGGAGCCTCCAAGATCTCCGGTATTGGAGCCGCGACAGCAATTGAACTCGCAGGGCACGGCGCCGATGTATGATCCATCGCATATGTTGAGAGAACTAGACTCGCCTTGCTGGTATCGTTCCGTCGAAATAGGTCGCTGTGCACTATAGCTCCAATGCCGCTGCCGTGGAGGAGGTTGTCGAGAAGATCAAGAGTATGGGTGTTCAGGCGATAGCGATTCAAGCGGACGCCTCTGCTCCGGACTTTGGTACTACTCTTGTTGCCGCGACACTGAAGGCATTTAACACCAACAATATCGACATCGTCATTAACAATGCAGGCACTGCAGTCATGCATGATTCTGCGGCCTTAGTCCCAGTGGACGCATGGGACGATGTCTTTCGAGTGAATGTCCGTGGGCCATTCCTACTCATCCAAGCAGCGATTCCGCATATGAGAAGTGGCGGGAGGATTGTCAACATTTCCAGCATTGTCGCCAAGTTGGGTTCGTCTATGTTGCCGGTGTATGGGGCTTCGAAGGGAGCCTTGAATTCCATGTCGATCGCATTGGCCGAGGAGCTTGGTCCCAAGGGAATTACGATTAACCTTGTTTCGCCCGGGCCGATCCAGACTGATCTCAGCATGCAAGGATCCCCGGTGGCCGCTCGACTCGAGAGAAATCAGCATATCAAGAGGGAAGGAAGCACCGAGGAAGTAGCTGCGGCAATCTTATTCCTGTCAAGTCCCACTAGCAGCTACATTACTGGGCAGAATCTCTACGTGGACGGGGGCATTAATCTCCCTTGATTAGTCGCCAGAAAGCACGGCGTGGAAAGCTTATGATCGAATGTTTGATCTTCTGCAAAT
Organism: Penicillium sp. PG106-07D; assembly: GCA_037042255.1. NCBI lineage: Eukaryota > Fungi > Ascomycota > Eurotiomycetes > Eurotiales > Aspergillaceae > Penicillium > Penicillium sp. PG106-07D. The sequence continues at coordinate 20,125 of JAXQJV010000023.1, read as the reverse complement.
ACTACAGTTGGTTGTAAAATTAATTACCTATGGAACCCAAATTCATAGTTGATCAACATCGTCCTCTGCATTCCAGACGCGGTGTGACATCTGCAGCTCTCCACCCCAAGCAGTAGGCCTGGCACTCACCCGCCCCCCGGGCTTTAGTGTACCTTTTAGCTCACAAGTACGCGGGCCTCTCTCAGTAACAGCTCCAACTCTGGGCCTCTGCGAGGCATCTACTGACGATATATTATCATAAATTTCCTATAGGAGGAGGATACTGCTGAATCGTGAGTGTATTGGCGTAGCGGAGCCTGTAAAGGTAGTGGGAAAAGGTAGGCGGTGAGGGAGCGGAAGTACTGGGGCTCAGATACTTTTGGTCAGCCAATCGTACTCTGCAACATTTATATCCAGTACATTAGAAGGTCTACAGCGCTTGAAATTTCTACCCTTCACTCATACCGATATTTCAACTACGTAGAATTACTTTAGTAAGAAGAGACCCCTCATGCCTGATTTATTAGACCTGGACATGACGTTTTACCGGCAGAAAAATGCAGGTGTGGAAGTACTGGGGTGCGAATACTCTTGAACGGCCTGCGTGTGGACCGCAGAAATAACCTTCCACACGGGTTCCGTGCCAAGCCCTCCGAGATCATAAGCCCGATCGCTGCTGGTCCCGCAACGACTGGCAGGTTCCCCTCCGGCATCAGGATTATCGTTGAGGGCGACTTGTGAAGTCATCACGGCCATGGATACTGCATTCGGAAATTCGACGTTGAATAACTCTCACAGCCCCTTGAAGAGGGAGCCGCCGTGCTCTCGCTGCAGACAGAAGAAGATAAGATGCGACAAACAGCGGCCGTGCGACCAATGCAAGCGTGGCAGTTATCATTGTTTGTATGATGAAATATCCGACAATCCAGAGGATAACAGGAAGTACACTGAGTTACAAGACCGGATAGTCCGACTAGAAGCTCAACTAAGGGCTGTGACTTCGGGGCATTCTCTTGCCACCGTCCCGGCGAGGGGCAATGGGAGCGCAAGCAAAACAGAGACTCCTCAGTCGGACACCCCGCAAGATTGTAGCTGCGGCCGCCAGATATTCAACACCAGCTTCTCGGTCCACTACGATTCCGACACTCAATGGGTTGATCTGTTTCCGAATGTAAGCCATTTGTGAGAGAGGCAAGTGAAGTATGAAGACTAACCGTTGCGGACAGCTCCGCGAACTGTATTTTCAAGTCTCAGCTGAGCTGGAGTCCAAATGGTGCCAGGAGAAATGGTGCCCGGTGCTTATTGGAGCCGTTCCGCATGATCATACTCCCCTGGCCATATATCATCCTCCTGCCGCTGAAGCCAGTCAGCTCGTATCCATCTTTTTTGAGAACATCAATCCATTCATACGTATTCTCAATGGAAACGCCTTTCAGAGCGATATGCACAAATACCGCACAGGGAAGCATCCTCAACAAGAACTCATCGACTCCCTACTTTTTTCAATGTATGGACTTGCAATCATCTCCCTCGAGTCGCAAAACTTCATTGATGTGTTCGGTTCCCCTAAGGAATGGTTACTGGACAAGTACCAAGAAGCCCAGGAGGTTGCCCTTCATAGACTCAATTTCGTCCACAGTAGCCAGCCTGCTGTCTTCCAGTGTTTTCTTTACTACCTGGTGCGTCAAGCCGGGTGTCTCACAGCAGTATTATAATTCAGCATCGGCAGTCGGCTGACGCCTTCAGCATAGGTCTTTCTCTTCGAACGAGGGTCTTATCGAACAGCCACTGCGCTGTTGGGGCTGGCCGTTCGCGTCGCCCAACGGATAGGACTCCACAAGGATCCCTCCTGGTTTAGCTATTCTCCGTGGATGTCCGAATGGCGACGGCGACTATGGAATCAGCTAATTTTACTTGAACAAAGGGCCCTCGCTCTTGACGGCACGCAGTCCTTACTCAATTTCCCTTGGGACACTCAGCTCCCGCTAAATGCTGATGACGGCGCGTGGAATACCAGTCTCTTTATGAAGCCCAGCGAGATTCCCCATCCGACCGACCACTTCACGGATATGACTCCTATTCTTGTCAAGCGCCATATGCTTTCCGTTCTCTGCCCGGTCCGTCAACAGCTGAGGACACGTCCGTATACACAGCAAATACAACATATAGAAGCTGGTTTCAAGAAAGCAACCGACTTTTTTCAATCGGTGGGAATTGAGAAACAAAGCTCTGCAAACTTTATCCAGGCTTTCAACGAGATTGAGTTTATGAACCTGCGCCTCATGGCTGGGCAGGCGGTTGTTCGGTCGGGAAGTGCGAGCTCCGAGTTTTTGAGCCAGTAAGTCTATCTAGTGGCTCTGGTAAATGTCGGGTCTGAAGCTGTGACTCCCCTGCTGACGTGTACAAAAGGCTGTATCTTGATTCTCTTGCACTTTTGGAGCGAATTGCTTCTGTGAGGAACTCGGTTCCGAATCCAGGGTGGCTCTGGTACCTCCGGACGTCGCCACCAGTTCTTGCCCTCGCCATTACCTTGACACAGCAGTGCTCTGAGCCGACAAACTTCCATTCCAAGAGAGCGTGGAGGCAAATCAACAGCTTCTTTGATGAGTACAGAAAAGATAATGGTACCATACACTCGGCACCCATGGCCGCTCTCCAGAGTTTAAGAGAAGTCGCCCTGTTGTCATCGGGTTCTCCTGCGGATGGACCTGCATTCGCTCATAGCGATAATCAATCTCTGTTCCAAAGTCCGGCAAACCTTGAAAATGATTATTTGGTCCAGCCTTCCGCAGACCTTTTGAGCGATACGTGGTCCATTTCACTGCCAGGGGGATCAGGGGGCCTCCTTTCTACCATGTGGCCGGACAGCTGAATCGCATTACTTACAATGGCGTTCAGTCGATGGCGTTGTTAATTTGTTAGGATGCGAAATTTGCGGCATTTGAGTTCGAAGAATTGCACATACCTCTTTAACCCAGCCGCGAGCGGGCAACAACTGATTATCCAGCTACCGCAAGAAGGTTAGTTACAGCGAAGGTAGCAAGTGCTTATGCGGCGCACAAGAAACAGTCACCCATGTGTTGGTGGATTGCCAGGATCTAAGGGAACTTCGAATTGAGTTACGGAGAGACGCTGGAGACGCATTTAATAGCGTGCAGAGTCTATTGGGAGATTCACGACAAGGTGAGAGAGGCAAGCTAGGCACCGTCTCGCGAGCTAGTATTTTTAGAATGGATGGTTATAGGATATATCCTTTTTAAGCGTAGTCTCCCTCAAGCTAGAAGAAGGAAGTATAGCTCGCTAATTAGATAATGAGTACGGGTAAGTAGTACCTCTGGCCTTATCGCTAAGTAAACTTGACGTATATCATAGCACCCCACCACCATAGTGAACACGATATTCAGGTGGCTATATATAAACAACAAAACATAATATTACTTTATTTTTGTACATTAGTCTCGGTTACTTTCTGGTAGAGTATAGATTAGTATATGTTTATCAATAGATTGACCATATAGTTATCTACATGCATGTCCAAAAACACGAGGCGACAAGGTCATGCATGTTAATATACAGCTGGAGGGCTGTATTAGATTACTTAAAAATATATTTCAGCCTCATAACTATGTCCAATGGGAGTATTTAATACTAGAGTGTCTTATTAATTTATAAAGGCCTTTGTGGGATGAAGCATCACACTTTAAATGTCGCATTTACTATGGCTTTTGGGGTGTACAGCTTGACCGAAGTTTAGTGAAGCTATAATTCTAGGTAACGGTCGTTAGAAAACTAGAACTACTCAATCTTAAAATAGAAAAACTCTCTGAATCTGTAAATTTTATTCAGATACGAGTGAGTCACGCTTTTACCTAGGGCTGTTTGTCCTGCACGGTTGTAGCCCCTACGGATCACTCGCGGGTGACCCTATACGGGTCGGTAACATGTTCAATGCGTTGTCTAGCATGATTGGCAGTCAACATCTGCAACCGAAAAGCAGGAACATTGTTCCACCAGGTAAGTAGGATGTATCTTTGTAACAAAGTCGAGGCTATTAGGTAGCCATATAATCAATAATAAAAAAGTTATTTCAAGGCTGTCTACCTCGTCGCAGCCAACTAAGTGTCAGCGCAGAGGCTGCCAAAATCTTGGACCTTAAAACGCTCTTAATCTAGGATTCCTACAAGACACGCACTTGAAGATCTGTCGATAGGAGGATACGCATCTTCCGCCTTGTACTCGCCTAAGTACAGTGGCACCAAAAGAAGAAAAGGGAACAAACTTATGACTGCAAGCACTGGGAATCGCGCCAAGATACGCCGAGCCTCCACAGCCACATGCGTGCAGAAGGCTTGATCTAAGAAAACTCCGATGCCTGTTCAACCTCTCATGGCCAGGTCCTCATCAGCCTCGTCCTCCGTCTCATCAAGGGCTTCGTCCGCACGCTCCGCCAACCACTCAAAGACTTGCTGTTGATGCTCGGCCATCATCTCGCTCAGAGATGACTTGGTGGACTTTTGCAGCCTGCCGTGTCGCTTAGAGGTCTTGGTGTCTGGCCCCCATGTGTTGTGATGCGCGGCAACGAAGACGAGCGAGTTCTATAGATAATGCACATATGTAAGCTGATTTCTAATCTTGAACATCTGACAGTGCAAGGGCGGTCAAACTTACATCCCAGTACCATTTGGACAGCCAGACCTGAGTGGAAGAGTTAACGGCTCGGAGGTTGCTCTCCGCCACGAAGGAGATGATGCCGCTGACGCGCTTGTACAAGTTCTCTGTTCGGTGTTAGCCATGGTCTTGTTTTGTGCTCTTTGGTTGCTTGGCTTTAGGCGCTAATGCCAAGAGAAGACGGGCGATGTGAGCATCAGGCATACCTCTGTTAATAAGAAGCTTGACAACTCCGTCAAAAGCACTGCCGACGCCGAGGAAGAACACTTCTCGCTTCTCGTAGAAGCTATTAAGCAATGTATTAGCAGGGTCTCGTTCCACATAAATTGGTAGCTTGCGGACACTTACTCGATATAATTGTCCCACAAATAGTTTGCCAGCTCCTCAGTCGCAGTGGGGCGGTGCTCGTCTACGTTTTCAACCTTTCCTGTGGCCTAAACATCGCGAAGGGTAAGCCTGGGTTGCGAGATAAGATTCAGGAATTGCAGGCTTTGACATACGGGTGTCTGGGTGACATGTTTTGGGATGTTGACGTCAATCACGGCGTAGCCTTTGCTTAGTATCCAGCCAATGTAGTCCTTTTGGGCATCAGCCTTGGAAATGTTAGTAAGGATGGGTCGAAGTCGCTCAGGAACATTGCTGGGCACACGTACCATCCAACAATTGTGAGCCTCTAATCTGCTGGTCACGGGGTCAGGATAGCCCATGAGCTCTGGTCTGCAGGATAGGTATGGTCAACCCAGGCCTCCTTTCATATGGCAGCGATTTCAGAAAGACTCACGGATCATGGAATATAACGACGAGCGGCACCCGCTCATGGTAATTAGCGCTGCAATAGTTGTCAGCTTCTCAACGAAGTCTTCATCATATCATCGATTTTACCTAGCGAGCACCTGATTCTCAAACGACCGAGAAATATTCGTACGGTAGATGAACAGCGGTGTGAGCTTGAAACTTTCATACAGCTGATGGGCTTGGTACGAGCGGAGAACGTCTACGTTTGTAAGTTAAGACTTAGTCACTCGTGTCGTCAATTCCCATTTTGGGAATGACATACCGTGCAGCCTGTCCGCCCAGACAGGATGTTGGGGTGGTTTGGGGTACATGCAGCGCCAATACTGGGCTTGGATGTTCATAACCCGGGAAACAGTCTCGATCGCATCCCTCGTCGGTGTTGTCTTGATCAAGCGATCCGGTGGCTCCCCCATAAGAGTTTTGGTCACCGCGAGCGCAGATTTGGAGATTGATCGGAAGTTGTATCCCCCCTGAAGAGTACCCGTCAGTCATGGCTGTTGACCGTGCAAATTGAACGAATCTACCGAGGAACGTACCTCCAGACAGACTGCCACCTTGCCATTGGCAAGGGTCATGAGCATGTGAGTCATCTGAGCATAACACGGGGGCGACACAAAACAGCCACCCAACACATCGCCGGCAGCAGCATCAAAACCAGCAGAAACTTATGCATCGTCAGCCAGAGTCCAAATGCGGAGGGAAATTTACTTACTGATGACAAGATCTGGATTAAACTCCAGGGCAATGGGCATCACCACTTTCTGGAAAGCGTGCATGTAGTCACCATCACCCATACCCTTGTCAGGCCAAGGGATATTGACGTTTCTAAGATCAATCATCAGTTTAAAGCCAGGTAACGCTGCCAATAGTCCGAATAGACTCACTTTCCCAGACCGGGGCCTTCGCCGCACTGATCCCAATCACCTTCGTCGCCGCCAGGGTAAAAGTGTCCATTTTGATAAACGTGAATCGAGATGTAAAGAACATTGGGATCATCGTAGAAAGCCTTTTGAACTCCGTTCCCTGTTGACGCGTCAGCTTGTGTTCAAACAGGATAAGTCGAGAGAATTCATTCTAGCATACCATGATGCACATCCCTGAAGATTATGTCAGTCAAGTCATACAAGGTTGGGAAGACGGTACTCACCAGTCAAGAATCATAATTTTGCGACATTGATCGCCAAGGACTTTCTGGCACACACGAGCAGCGACAGGCACGTTATTGAACAGGCAGAAGCCCATGGGCTTGTCGTATTCGGCGTGGTGACCGGGTGGGCGAACTACCGCAATGGCGTTCTTGACGTCTCGTCGAGCGACAGCCAAGCAAGTCTCGATGGCACCACCCGTAGACAATAGCGCCGCGCCAAAGGTCAGACGGTTGAAATAGATCGAGTCGCGTTCTCTTTCAAGACGCAACAACTCCTCGTCCGACATGTCTTTTCTCACCGTCAGCGTGCTGCTTCGTCAACCCCAGGAAATGGTGAGTAGTTTCGCGTTACTTACACTGAGTGCTTTCGACGAAGGCGTAATGAGCCTCGGAGTGGATCAGAGTAATCTCTTCCTTGGTGGCGTTGCGGGCGTTGATGCGCTTCAGAGGCTGCGGGGCTAGTGGGCGCAATGAGTCTGGGTCGTCCACTAAACCTGCACCACACAGCTCTTTGTAGATGTAGTAGATTCGCCGAGGGTCCTCTGGATGCACCTCGGACATTGGACGAACTTCACAGTGGTACCGCATACGAATATCGTAGCAAACACCAGTTGGAAGCGAACCAACGAGCAGACCAACCTTGGCGGGGACATCCTCATCGGACCAGTCCGAGTTGCTCTCGACCAAGCTGTCACGCTTAGTGAGGTTGTCGAGGGAGTTGCTCTCCGAGTCGCTCATTTTGAGGCGCTCAGGAGGGGGGAGCATCCCCGTCACAAGTGTAGATTGGGATGGGACGTGATCCGAGCCAGTAGACGGTGATATGTGAGCGGAGGGAAGAGCAGAGGGTGCCAAAGTATGGTCACCTTGGGGGATTGTCGTAGGGGGTGAGGGTTGGGTGCGAGATGAGGAGGGTAAAGAAGGGAGCTTGGGACCTTCCCCCATAACTGTGTCCTCGTCTTCTCCCATCCCAATGTGAGAGAACCCTTGGACCGGCAAGGTGCTTGCAGTATAGAGACCACGGGCTTGTTCTATAACGGGGTCGGCGGGTTGAGGAACTATCTCATGACACAAGAACTTCCGGGATAGGACTTCTTGTTCTTCAGAACGGATGCACTTCTAGTTTCCTCAGAGAAGAATTCACCGGTGCGATAAGATGATAGCTGCCGTGGATGTAACCAGAAACACCCCTTATTGAATAGCAGATTCCCTCTTTCAAGGTTAATATGTAGGGGTGCTGGGAGTGGACCTCTGTTCGTATACAACCTGGATGTGGCTGTATTCCTTGGGAACAAAGGTAGCGCCCCAGAACACGGGCAGTGCTCTTATTGTGATCAATCCTAATGCAAAAGTAGCAAATAAAAGATCACAGGGTTGCACAAGAGCGAGAATAGCCAGTAAAGAATCGGCACTGCCGAGGAGTGGAAGGTGCGCAGGGTAGATGGGGGATTCAATGGATGTGCATGTTGGATCCCTTTTGGGTTGACCCTTCTTATTGCCGGACATTCCAGATCCCACCGCTTTCCCTGACCGCTCTCCAGCACCCGCTCAGAAGGGTACAGTTTAGTGGCCTCGGCCCCTGGAGATGTAAGGCTGCGTCATTATCCTCCACTTTTTTAGAGAGCCTGCTAAACATCCATGACACCCGCAGTTCAGAACGCAATTGACCAACATAATTACTAGCTAGATAGTGAATGTGACTAAAGGGGGAAAGGTTGATGCAAGATGTAAGGCTTCTTAGTACAAACAAGCTTAAATATGCGAAGATTAGGCTGGTCCACAACGTGTCTGATGACAAACCTACAATATAGGTGCTCCATTTATGGCACTGACCGTGCCCCTCTTTCACCCATCGACAAGTATTTCTTAAATTCCGAGCCCCTTGCTGCCCTCGTTATATTGTATGCGCAATCAAGAGCAAGTCAGATACAGGATTACCACACTCTATCTCCTGGTTTATTCCTAGGCCATATTTTCGAGCAAGCTAACTAGACTCCCTTCCTGGCTCAATTGACTGTCAATCAACAGCGTTAGAGCCTGTACTCATTGATCTCAATGGGACACTAGACTTTGACTCTCTTCCTAGATAGCCTAGGCAACACAGGGCCAGGGATGCACATGATAATGAAGTATGAAATGTTCCCTACCACTCAAAAGAAGCGCAGAAGGGTGCATCCATCAACACCAACAAGTGTCTCGCTCCTGGAAAATGCGCCTCGCAAGATTGCACAGCGAGTTCATATTTGGATTCTTCTTTTACTGCCACGGCACATGGAGAGACAGGTGCCACCAGCCACCAGGCCTTAATCGAGCTTTTAGCTCCCTGGAAAGAACTGGGATTGCAAGAATACTCCTGTTTGAGGGAATTCAACGTTTGAACATAAGAAAATGTATTTGTTTCATTAAAATGACGTTATTTCAGTTTTTTCCACGAGGTAACCCTCTGCTCCCACCACTCATTGTTTAAGGGACGGTCATCAGCGATTGAGCAACCTCAAAGAACACTCCTGACCCCAGGACGCCGACCTGATTCCTACTGGCCATCAACCTTGGCGATGTAGGCTGTAAAAATGATTAGTACATGATACTCAAAATCCAAGGTACCGCAAGGGGGTGCTTACCGATCAGGTCAACAACACGGTGGGAGTAACCCCACTCGTTATCGTACCAGGAGACCAGCTTGATGAAGTTGGGGTTCAGGGCGATACCAGCCTTGGCATCGAAGATGGAGGAGTGGTCGTCACCGTTCAGGTCAGTGGAGACGATGTCGTCCTCGGTGTAGCCGAGGATGCCCTTGAGCTCGTTCTCAGAGGCCTTCTTGATGACGGCCTTGATCTCCTCGTAGGTGGCGGACTTCTCAATGCGGCAGGTCAGGTCAACGACGGAGACGTTGGCGGTGGGGACACGCATGGACATGCCGGTCAGCTTGCCGTTCAGGGCAGGGATGACCTTGCCGACAGCCTTGGCGGCACCAGTGGAGGAGGGGATGATGTTCTGGGCCGCAGTGCGGCCACCACGCCAGTCCTTGGCGGAGGGACCGTCGACGGTCTTCTGGGTGGCAGTGTAGGAGTGGATGGTAGTCATCAGACCCTCAACGAGACCGAAGTTGTCGTTGATGACCTTGGCGAGGGGAGCCAGGCAGTTGGTGGTGCAAGAGGCGTTGGAGAGGACCTTGACGTCGGACTTGTACTCGGTGTTGTTGACACCCATGACGAACATGGGGGCATCGGCGGAGGGGGCGGAGATGATGACCTTCTTGGCACCACCCTTCAAGTGAGCAGAGGCCTTCTCGGTGGTGGTGAAGACACCGGTGGACTCGACGACGTAGGCAGCGCCAGTCTCGGCCCAGGGGATGTTGGAGGGATCACGCTCAGCGTAGAAGCGGATCTTCTTGCCGTTGACGATCAGGCCGGTGGTGCCATCGACCTCGATGGTGCCCTTGAACTGGCCGTGGGTGCTGTCATACCGGAGCATGTAGGCCTAGGGTTCGGTGAAACGGTGATTAGTTCATGTTGCATATTGCATATTGCATGATCCGGATGCAGGGCAGCGAAAGCTTGGAGCGCCAGGACCCCTGCAAGCTTCTGCGGCATCCTCCATCGGCAGAACAAAAAATTTGGGGGAGAACGTACAGCGTAGTGGACCTCAATGAAGGGGTCGTTGACAGCGACGACCTCGACACTGGCATCGGCGATACTGGGAGGACGTTAGGATGCCATTCGGCCAATTCGGGCCCAACAACGTTTAAGGGCACTGAAGCGGGGACGGGCAAGTCAACTTACGCATTGCGGAAGACCTGATAACGCACAGTTAGCTCAAGCTTACGAGGGAGCCTCTGTCCGAAGGCGAGGGAGGGTAGGAGAGCAACTTACAATGCGGCCAATACGACCGAAACCGTTGATACCGACCTGAACGAAACGATGTGAGCAGGGGGGCGCGGGGTCGAAAAGCGACTCCAAGTGCGTACCTTGGGGACCATATTTGCGGTGATTTTTTGTACTGGAGGAGCTTGTGAGCTTCGACGGATGGCAAGGTGGGGTGGGGTAGCGGGAGGAGGGGGTAGAAGCGGGAGGAGGGGAAGATGGATGAGTGAGGAGAAGGACAGGATGTGAATGGGACTGCGGGAGAGGAATTGAAGCTTACCTTGGGGAAGGATGATGGATGAGAGAGTTGGATGGATGGGGAAGAGAAAGAGAAGAAGTTGGGAAGAGGGGGGGGAAGAGGGAGGCAGAAGTAGTTTTTGGGGAGGGCTGACGCAACAACGGAATCACCCTGGGAGCCACCACCTGTTCGGGGGGAAGCTCGCTGGAGCATGGGACAATGAGACCAGTTTGATACGAGCGGTTACGAGAGTTACGAGGATAATGTAGTGACGATAGACTGCGAGTTCCCGTATTTTGGGGTCTCCTTGGTATCACATGGAACCCTGTACCGTGTACGGGAGTATTATGATGTACCCAGCACACAGCGTACTCGTCTCCTGAGGACGCTACACCGAGAGGCCCAGGCGAGTAGGATGCTCGCCAGCGACCAGCTTCACCGGTGAGCCGAGCAGCTACATGTACTGATGGACCTGACTCAGAATCATGAACAAGGGAGCAATGCTGTCCAGATGATGATCTGAAAAATGAAAATTACATACATATCTTTCTCTTTAAGTTTCTCATCAAGTGAGCATAACGGGTGTGCGGAAAACATATCCTCTCTAGATTGGAGTCAAGAATACCTGGAGAGTAAGGTTGAATACTATGAATAATGATTACCCTACAGTATCAGCCATTTCCCGGCCATTGCCGCCCACAGCCCTGCCCAGCGCCCCTTTCCGGTTTCATACACCGGGGAAAGCAGGAATCCTCACGATATTTGCACTGCTGCTGCCCCTCGGTACCTCCCGTGCTGCACCCTCCAGACCAATAAGCGTCCCTTGATCCTCGGTCGGGTTCTCGTTCTACCTCGGAGACTGCTGTGCTCGAAAATCTTTTGCCCGAGCAATCGGGTTGGCAAGGGAATGATCACGTTGGATCACGATAATGCATGAACGAACTCGCGGTAGGTGTTCCGTTGCGAAGCGTTGGGCAGTGGGCAGGGTGTTCAATTTTGGAGGAAGGGGGTGGCCCGATAAAGCTCTGAACCTATGACGACGGGGGGTGGAAGAGGGGTGGAGGGGCAACCAGAGTGGATGATGCCACGACTGAGGGGCAATTTGGCTACGCAAAGATCGAATGATAAAAGTACTGGGTACTTTATTGTGCATTGAATAAACCGCTGAACCCCAACGTAGAAAATAGAGAGAATAAATATAATCACTTGACTGTTCGAATGGTACTGTAATAGATGAAATTGAACTCATATAATTAGAAGATCGATATAAACAGCAGGGACAATACCAGAGCACTGTTCCATGTACTTTCAGGGCCTGTAATTTTGGCAATGTACCAAACTATCAATCATCTTCTCCATACGGTATATCCCATATTTCCTAGGATTTCTTCCAATTGGACTCGGGTCAATACCGGATGCGGTGGGCAGCCAGCGGGATAGCTCAAAACAGCCTGCGGTGGACCGGTGTATAAAGCCTGTCCCCCTCCCCGCCCTGAAAACAGTCACCGGAGACATGTGTCACCACGGGATGGCGCAGACTTCTTCCAATCGTGGAGGGCGTCAAATGCCGGAATGCTGAGCTTTGAATGGCTCTGATTTGATACATACTTCCCAAGATTATCAGTCAGGGCGGTTGTATACTGAGTGCATCGGGCAATTTCTGGAGCTTATAAATCCGGAGCTCTCCTCCACCCCCGCGGCACCCTGGATCCGAACGGCGAAGTTGGCCAATACCTACGAAGAGGCGAACTTGATTCCAAATGACCTCCAAACCTCAGACGGCTCCAATGGATTGTCCCGTGGCCAGGGGCCTGACTCTGATGGGCTTCATACTAACATATCGAAGGCGATATATGACGCTATGCGAGCAGTGGCCCCTTGAGCTGGTGGAACACCGTGGAAGCCGGCAGATTAAATGGTCAACACAGCCTCCATCTTGAACCTTCGGGCGCATTACAGTAGCACTGTATGGGTGCATGGCGGCACGGACAATGCATGGGTACCTACCATTGAGGCTCTGACTCACATACGATCAATCTAAACAATCTACAGAGGTAACCCAAGGCTTGCCGAAACCCGCATACTAATCATTGGAGATTCGCGACGGCCCCGTCTCGCTTGATGCCAATGCCAGGGTAAAAGTATGAGATATAATACAGTCATCAAGAAGCAATCGCCATGAACATGACCGGTCATTCTCCTCCACCCGGACCCAGGAAAAGAGGAAGCAAAAACGTTCTATTTATCCAAATAGCCCCAAATCCTACCCTCTCATACTCCTTGTCCAAGCCCGTTTCTAGCAAGGTGCAGAGTAATGCATTTACTCCTCCTTGACACCGCCGCGGTAGTTCTTCTCCGCGCTCTCGATCGAAGCCTTGTCGCTCTTGGGCTGGCCCTGGGACATGAAGCCACCGGCGTTCTTGAAGGGGCGGGCGAGGTCACCAGTAGCGGGCTTGCCAAAGACGTGGATCTTAACCAGGTTGGCCTCGAAGGCGCTCTTCAGGGGGATGATGGACTGGATGAGCAGTGGGTTGGTGTACTTCATGTACAGGTGCATGACCGCCATCATGCCGACACCCATCAGCTGGCTGCGGATCAGCTGGCGCAGCTGCCCCTTGTCGTAGTCCATGTTGGTGGTAGTGACCGGCTTGGCCTCCTCGCCGGTACCCATGGGGGCAGGCTCAACGTACTTGAGCGTAGTCATGTCTGTAATCATACAAAGAAGGCGTTAGTCGACCTGGTGCTCTGGGAATCTTCCCGCATAAATTTCGAAGTCGGGCACGTGCAACCAAACTTGCGCGACATTTACCGGGGGGGATCATGACCGCACACGATCATCAACATACCCTTCTTGGCATTGATCTTGGCCTGAGTGTACAGGTAGAGACCTAGGATCAAGACGTTGGACAGAATGTACAAGGCACGGACACCCATCAGGACCTGAGGATCCTCAAAGGGAACCTTCTTGGCCAGCTGCATCATCACGAGGATGATGGCCAGATTGGTACTGTAAAGAATCGCCTATTAGTCGACATGGACAGGAAAGACATGATAATGCACCCCGAGCGTAGTGAGAACATACACTTGAGCGGAGACCATTTTGCCGAGAGTAGAACCTGTAAACCGGGGGTGGAGTGGGAGGAGAAAAGAGGAAATGGATGGTCGAAGCGGAGAGAACGTAAAAGCCAAACTCGATGTTGCCTCCCCGGGCCACCTGGCGTTCTGGGCGGAGGCCGGGCAAACTATTCTCCCAGCAGCCGTTATCAAAAACAGTCACGTGATCTGCCACCGCAGCCCGCACGGGTCGAGAATCAGCCCGTTCCAGCATCACCGTTGAAGGAAAGTTATATCGCCAACGACGTTTGGTCAACTTTCCATCCGGAAGTTGTGGAAGCCTGAGTCTGACCTGCTATGAGAGAGTCTTTCTCTTCTACCAGATCTATGGACTTGGTTCAAGCCATGAACAGATGATGGTAGTGGAGGGGAAAGGATGGGCCCGCAAACGGGCTCTTACTTTGCCATGGCTGCCACTCTCCACCTCCATAGCGAGGGGTATTGAATGAGCCTACATATTTTGATATGCTGATCGAGCACATTGAGGATACTCAGTGCTATTTCTTGAGTGGTCTTTTACCTCCAATTCTCCACTGCTCCAGCCGACTACGAGACGAAAACTGCTGTGGGTTCTGGCCGACCTTGAGATGCCTACCGTTTTGGGACTAGCGCCGGGCTCGCGGTCGCAGTCTTTAGCGACCGGGACGGTTGGACATTTCTTGACTTCTCCATCCATCAACAACGCGCGTGCCTTTTGATATCTTCATATCGCACCTTTATCTCTCCGCTACTCGCCCGATCGCGATCCCGCAATACTCGCGCTCTCACTCTCTACACCAACAACCACATCCGAATCTCTGCCCAAGATGCCTGGCGGAAAGGGAAAATCCATCGGTGGAAAGGGTGGCTCCAAGGATGCGGCGGGGAAGGCCCAGAAGTCTCACAGCGCAAAGGCTGGTCTGCAGGTGAGTTGCTAGGCTGGGAGGAGGTGTTGGGCGCAGACAGAAGAACTTGCGATAGGGGCCAGGCAGCCCCTCGATGGTGATGCAAAGACGCGTCGAGTTTCGACTCTTCCCCTCACTGCCGCAGTCATGGCGGTAGGAAGCGACTTCTACATCGTGCCACCTCGTCGCACATTCTTTCTCTCGCTCATCGCGATCCAGTCGCGCCTCTCTTATCATCCTCTCTCGCCAAAACTAACATGACTTTTCCTCTCGGTAGTTCCCCTGTGGTCGTGTCAAGCGTTTCCTGAAGAACAACACTCAGAACAAGATGCGTGTTGGTGCTAAGGGTATGTCGTCTATTCCACCCTCCTCTCTATGTATCTTCGCTGCTTTCGATGTTAACGTATTCTAGCTGCTGTCTACGTTACCGCCGTTCTCGAGTACCTGACTGCCGAAGTGCTGGAGCTAGCAGGTAACGCCGCCAAGGACCTCAAGGTCAAGCGTATCACCCCTCGTCACTTGCAGCTGGCCATCCGTGGTGATGAAGAGTTGGATACCCTCATCCGCGCCACCATCGCCTTCGGTGGTGTCCTGCCCCGCATCAACCGTGCGCTGCTGCTGAAGGTGGAGCAGAAGAAGAAGGGCAAGCCCGAGCTGTAAAGGGGCTTCTGAATGATTTTGAAGAGAATGAATGAAAGCGACCGGCAGGCTCGGAACACGACGAGCCCACTTCTGTTCCCTCCGCGACTGCTTCGACTCTCACCCCCTTTGGGGGCCCTCGTTCCGTCTCTCTCTCTCTTCCCAAAGTCTCTTCTTTTTGTCATTTCGTTCTTCACGGCGCGCGACTCTGATGTATTGTCTTGTCTATTCCCCGGCTTTTTTTTTCCTTTCCTTTCTTTTTCTTTTTCATTCTGTTTCTTACGTGATGGATTCGTGTGATGTCTATTTCGAGTTCACAGGGCGCTGTAATGGGAAAATGGGGGATATTCTGGTAGTGTGGAAATTACTACTTTTTGATTGAAGATTCCACCCCAAACCGACGCGTAGTATTTACTTACTTGATGATCATATCAAAATAGTTAACTAGGCACTATTATTTATGTTCTCCTCTGCATCACATATACGCGTGTTCTACGATCCCGGGACTTCTAGGCACCAAAACAGTAAAACTCACCAGTAAACAAACCCGTCCGTCGGGACATTCCTCGCGCCCGCCACAATGTGAACTGAACTGCGCCCCTCTCCTTTCTGGCATGGCGCCCATCGCGTCGTGAGAGACTATTTATCACTCCTCAGTCGTGATCATAGGCAGGTATAAGAGCATTTACGAAAGAATAATAGAAATGTCAGAACGAAAAAAAAAGCAAATGGATCTTATCGCGCAGAGCCGCTAAGTTCATGCTGGAGGCCTGCTCTGCCAAGACTGGGACTAGGCTCGAGAGAGCCGAGACTGAGTTAGTTCGACGTGCATGCAGGAAGGGGATCGACAGGGACGTCTGAGCTTGCCGGGATTGTATGAGGACTCGGTGATGGGAAATAATGCACAGGGCAAGAGCTAGAACAAATACTTTCTCATTCTTCCTTTTGACCTACAGCGAGTAAAAGTTACATGGATTTTGGAAATTCGGGGTTACAACATTCAAGGACAAGCCCTCATGAGTGCAATATCACCCCACAAAGAGAGATACAACCCGGTGATCAAGACCTCGGGAGACTTCTATAGAATGAAATCAGGGGTTCCGGAATCAATACTGTAGAGTAGAACCTAGGAAATACCTACAAGCAACGCTGAGGGTATCAAGGAGCCCAGGTACTACCAGAACAGTCAACCCCTAGAATCCCGGGTCGAGCCATGTCCAAACCTCTTCCCGAGTCTGCGAGACAGGAACAGCACCAAGAGCCGTTATACCACGCAGTGGGACCTGTGAAGAGGACAGACAGATCAGAGGGAGATCTCCACCGCACCGGACGTAAGAAGAGAGGCCACCGCTCAGCTTCAGGCAAGTCACCCATCAGGGAGCCAGGTACAGGCGGCATCAGAAGAAGAGAAGAGAGGTAGAAAGAGTCAAACATTAAATCGATGAAATCGCCCCCCCATGTACAAACTAGAACAGGCAGAAAAATATGCAAATGCTGAGGTTGTCGTGTCACCCGTCGTGCGGACAGGGTTCTTTTGGGTCATTCTTCGTATGCGTCCCGCGTCACCAAAGAGCACTGTATCTGGGATATCATGGGATCATTATCATCATCGTGAAACGATAGCGATCAAACAGGCGAATCCTCAAGGATGCAGTGTCCGGGGGAACACCAAGTAACAAAGCCATGGAGAAGATTTGCATGCAACAAACAGCGCCCGCAGGGGAAGGTACAAAATGGACGAGAAAAACAAGAAGAGAGAAACAGAAAGTAAAGAATAAAGGATGAAATCAACAAGTCCAGAGTTTCATTCAAAAGAGTATAGGCCGATCAACTGCCTCGAATATTGTCCAGCAGAGGGGAGTGAGTTCCAGCCAAAGCAGCAGATCATCCCATGATGGGCAGAGGACTCGAAAGGTGCGAATTGCAGAACAGAAGTGCAAGTGCGGATCGTTGGGCTGCCCCAAAAGAAAACAGAAAAAAATAACGTCTAAACTTGGCTAGTAAATATAGTAGATCAGATCAGCGACACAATGGGGTTTTCTGGTCTTTTTTAGGGTGGGTTGTCGTCTCGTCATCCCTCATCGAAATCGTAAGCCGGTAATTCGCAGAACAGGGCCTCGTGATACAAGTTCGTATTTGTCTCGCGGCAAATCAGTCGGATGCTGGCAAAAATCAGGGGTAAGGGAGTCGCCATCGTCTTCAAAATAGGGGGAATGAAAAAAGGAGAAGGATTGCTCTTGTCCTCCATTCCTTTCCCCCGGGTTCCAACAGTAAAACAGGACATGTAGTATAATGGTGGTATAGTGGTCGGTTCGGTTCGGATGGGGATCGGGGTGATTTTGTTCACAAAGGGGGTCGTCTACTCCACAATGATCTCAACTCCCGAGGTAGCACGCAGCTCATCACTGCCACGGGCCTGATGTCCGTTCTGGCGGCGGAAGCCGGTGCCCTTCTCGGGTGTCGGGCCACGGGGCTGTCGGATCGGGATGCGCTCTTGCTGGGTAGTGTCAAAACCCATTCCCATGCCACGGTTGCTACCGATAGTACCGGCCGTCGAGGACTGACTGTCCTGCTCCCAAGAGAACATACCACGCAATCGTCGAGGGCTGGAGTTGGGGCCTCCAATGCCGGTGCCCAGAGACAAGCCACCAAGGCTGTTCACAAGCAGGTTGTCATCACGCTGCATACCCAGAGAAGAGCCGGATGGTGCCGAAGTAAGGGTCGGAGTGTTGGACGAGCCGGTCGGGGCACCTTCGTACTGGAGACGGGCGCCGTTGGACTGCAAGGCGGCAGGGAAGCTAGCCGAGGAAGGAACGGGGGAGGGGGTGTAGGATCGCAGGTCGGCGAAAGACTTGGCGGCGCGCAAGTTCTGAGTGTTGCCAAAGTTGCCGGGCGAGTCCATCACACCAAGGAAGCTAGAAGTCTGACCGCGCAGGGTGTTGAAGGCACCAGGGCCACCCTCGTTGCGAGCCTCGCTGAAATCGATCGTGGCCGCACGGTTGAGCCCACGGCGACTGCCATCGCCAGGCTGTCCAGCGGGGGGAATAGCCGACAATGGCGGGCTGACGTTGGTTCCAGGCGCCACCTTGAAGACCTGGACCTGGCGCTGATCGCCATTACCGCGGGAGGCATGGCCCAGGCCCATGTTGTGAGCCAGGGTGTGAACCGTGCGTCGCTGAGACGGGGTCAGGTTAGGCGGGAAAATGACCGAGTCGCGGGCGGTGTCTTCCTTGAACAGGAGCAGTTGCGAGTAATACGAAAGAGTCTGGCTGTCGTTCAAATCCACCTCTACTTGTTCGTGTTGATGAGCAATCAGGTCACTGTCGGATGTCGGGAAGTGCCTGATTGACTTACCCAGCTTCTGGCCGCGTTGCGAGACGGGCGAGGGCGAGGTGGCCGGGATATGCGAGGTCAGCGAGGACATAGAACTCTGCGTTTGCAGCTGCGAGGTGGCCATGGGCCGATGCTGTTCTTCCAGCTGGCCGCGACGCTCCCGCTTCTCCCGTTCAATCCGCTCCCGCTCCTGCAGGGGGAGCATCTTCTTGTACTCTACACGCAGTTTCCGGCCCTGCAGTTCAAAATGGTTCAGAACCTCGATCACCGTCGCGGTCTCCTCCGCCGAAGTAAAGTTGGCAAAAGCCAATCCACGGAACACGCCATTGTCAAAGTGGTAGTTGAAGGCGTACGGAAGCGGCAGGTTCAGCTCGGTCATGAGCTGCACGAGCTGCTCCTTCTTGACGGCAAACGGGATGTTCTTGATGACGATCGCAGTTGGGATCAATTCGTCGTCGCCCTCGGAGGAAGCCGATGCTTCCGGGCGCATGGCACTGCTCTGGATGGGACCCGGGCCCAAATTGGAGAAGGCGTTTGGCATACCGGGTTGCTGATCCAGCCAGGTCTAGGGAGAGACGGAAAATGATTAGTTGGGGACTTGTGCGACGGGTCGAAAGCCCGGTGTGGACAAACATCCCAAAAGGAGAGTCGGGAGGGAGGAAGGGACAGCAACGGGGGGGAAAAAAGGTTGAACCAGGGCGTGTAGAGCATCAAAGAATACATACCGTAGGCAGACCGGTGCGTCCGCGAGCATTAGGCTTCAAGCTAGCCGAGGCCGACCGAATCCCACCGAGAGACTGGGCGTTGGCGAAGCCATTCGGGTTCCACGTCTGGGAACCGGACAAGTCATAGGCATAAGAGTTGTTGTTCTGCAGTGACGGGTTCAGACGCTCGAGACGGGCAGACTCGTAGCGGGCCATTTGGTCCTCGTAGAGATTGACGGGCATGGGGCCGTAGGCGTCAAACTGGCGAGAAGGCTGACGGTGTAGGGGTTGTTGATGCCGCTGGGATCCAGGGGAACGCGCGGAGGGATCGTGATACATGTCCGACTGTTGATAACTCATGGCGGAGGAACGAAGGATTCCCGGAGGACCCGAGGAATGTGAGCAACGTAAGATTCCACCACAACACGGTCGAGGTCGACGATTCGAGTCCGAGTCAGTCCTGACTCAATCCAAGTTCCCGGGGAGAGGTCGAGGAAAGTCCGTGGGGAATCACGGAACTACTCAGACATGGGAGGGGCCGGGAATAAATTTTGGCGTCGTCGGAGTAAGAATAGAGAGTGATTCAGTTAATGAGGTGGTTGTGTGGGAGGAGGACAAGAGGGAGGTTGGGTCGAGAGTGGAGGAATTTTGCGGAGGCAGAGACAAGGCA
The DNA here is from genome assembly GCA_037042255.1 of Penicillium sp. PG106-07D. NCBI lineage: Eukaryota > Fungi > Ascomycota > Eurotiomycetes > Eurotiales > Aspergillaceae > Penicillium > Penicillium sp. PG106-07D. The sequence goes on along the minus strand of JAXQJV010000023.1, from coordinate 94 downwards.
CCAGGGCAGAAAAAGCGTGCGGGTGCAAAGAGGGACCAAACAGCAAAATCGCTCACGCAGATGCAAAAGGTCGTGCTCGTTCGAGTCGTGAAAT
>JAXQJV010000022.1:0-50519 GCA_037042255.1 Penicillium sp. PG106-07D | reverse complement strand
CTGGTTCAACCAGCCGCTGACGCTCTCGCAGGCGTGTTGGCGGCGCTCCTCGGCCGTGCTGGCCTTGTCGGTCTGGAAGGCGAAGAACCAGAGGAGGCGCTCGAAGTTGCTGCTGACGAGGATGTCCATGGCTGGGCTGTGGGTCTCCTTGACGCCCTCGTCCGTGACGGCATTGAGGGGCTTCTTGGTGTAATGGCCGTCGGTACGGAAGAATCGGTCGAGAATGCTGTTTGACAGTCATTAGCACTAGGGAATTGCATTCCTGCAAACTTGACTTACTCGTTCTCGTTCGTGGCCACAACAAGCTTCTCGACGGGCAGACCCATCTGCTTCGCGAACCATCCGGCCAGGATATCGCCGAAATTTCCGGAGGGCACGACCATGCGCACCTTGGTGCCCTTGACGTAATTGGGGGACTTGGTGAGGGACAGATATGAGTAGAAGTAGTAGGTGATCTAGAGATAATAATCAGCATGCCTGTGATCAAATACAACGACTCGAGGTAAATGATGAAATGACACTAACCTGTGCGAGAATTCTGGCCCAGTTGATGGAGTTAATGGCGCCAATGTTGTGGGTCTTGTTGATATCAGGATCGGCGAACAAGGCCTTGACGATGTCCTGACAATCGTCAAAGGATCCCTCGACAGTGAGATTGTGCACGTTGGCATCAAGCACACTAGTCATCTGTGCCTCTTGAATAGGGCTGACCTTGCCCTTGGGGAACAGGATGAACACCGAGACATCCTTCTTGCCGCGCAGGCCATAGATAGCGGCCGAGCCAGTGTCTCCCGAAGTCGCGCCGACGATGGTCAAGTGATGACGGTCCTTGCCAGTCTTGCCCTGGTTCTTGCGGACAAGGAAGTATTCGAAGAAGTTACCCAAACTTTGAAGGGCAACGTCCTTGAATGCGAAAGTTGGACCGTGGAACAGCTCCAACAGGTACAGGTTCTCCTTGGGATCCAATGCGGCGACCGGGGTGCGCTCGGGGTGGCGGAATGTGGAGTAGGATTTTTCAACAATGGTCTTGAGGTCCTCAGAAGGGATTTCAGAGGGAGAGATATATCTAACGTTGGCAGTCCAGATCAGCCAAAGCTCACATTGGAGCGCAGAGAACTGTTCGTCAACTTACAGCGACATAATGCGGTGCGCCAGTTCGGCGAAGGACAAGTCCCGCCATTCAGACTCCCATGAAGAAGGCAAAGACGGGATCTCCTCAGGAATAAACAGGCCTCCATCGGAGGCAAGTCCCTTCATGACAACATCCTCAAAAGAACGCTAGAAACTCCAGCATTAGCCAAGTACATAAGTGGCGGAACGTGTTGTAGAGCGGGCAGGCATGTGGAACATACTCCAGACTCGCTTCCCCGAGTACTGAGATAACGCTGAGACATGGCGGCGTCTGCGATCGAGTCAATTGACTAGATCAACGGCGAAAAAGGGTAGTTTGAGAAGGGAAGAGAAGAAGGAAGATCGCGCGATGAATCACGGCGGGGCGCCGTGAATCATTTCAACTTTTGATTATATTCGCCGCGGGGGGATGCGCGCTATGCCCCGTTCGGTCTAGTGCCTCCGAAAGCGGCCTCACGTGGGCGGCATCGATTGGCCCTGCGGAGGTACTTCCACTGTGACCTGCAGCTTCAGAAAAAGTAAATCCCTTCGCAAGGCGATGGTCGGCTGAGATTTTGAGTCTATTTCTATGTCTATTCTCTCGGTTCTGCTCTATACATGCAATTCATCAATCATCCCAAGGCCCATGCCCTTGCCCTTGACATTACTCGTTAACCAGTACGTAGCGGTACCGCGCCTTGCCGTCCTCCATATCCACGATAGCCTTGTTGGCATCCTTCATCGGGATCTCCTCGATCCAGGGTTGGATGTTCTTCTCAGCAACCAGCTCGAACATCTCGCGGATCTCGTTGGGGCTACCAACCAGCGAGCTCTCAACCTTGAGGCGACGCATGAGGTTGCGGATAGGAGCGTAGAGAGTGCCATCTTCAGGCAGACCAACCTGGACCAGGCTGCCATTGGTGCGCAAAAGGCCCAGATACTCAGTCATGGGCATCTGGAGTAGATGAATGTTAGCGTGATGGCCAGCTAAACATCCAATCTTGGAAATATCTGTCCGTTCTTACCTTGCTCGAAGAAACAGTGCACACAATCAGGTCCAGGGACCGGGCATGCTTAGTCGCCCAGTCCGGCTCATCCCCAGTCGCAATGTACAGATCCGCGCCCATCTTAATCGCATCTGCGCTCTTCGCAGTCTTGCGAGAAATCGCAACAACCTTGTCAGCGCCCATGGCCTTGGCAAACAGTACACCAAAGTGGCCGAGACCACCGACACCGATAATACCAACGCGCTTGCCGGGGCCGCATCCATTGTGCTTCAGCGGGCTGTACAGCGTCGCACCACCGCACAACATGGGGGCAGCAGCAGCCGAGGAAATACTATCGGGGATCTTGATGGCGAAGTGCGCAGGCACGCGGTTGTACAATCCATAGCCGCCGTACGACTTGTCGCCGTTTTGGTGGGTGCTGTTATAAGTACCGGTGAACTTCTTAGAGCAGTACTGCTCCAACCCCATGGCGCACTCCTCGCAGTCACCCTGGCGGCCTTGGCAAGAGTCGCTCTGGGCACCGACGCCGACTCGGTCGCCGACCTTGATGTTGGTCACCTTGGATCCCACGCGGACGGCCGTGCCGACAATCTCGTGGCCAACGCACACGGGGTAGAGAGAGGGTCTCTATTATTGCATTAGTACGAATGAAGTAAAATGATGATTCGTTTGTGCTCACCCAGCCACTGCGCAGAGTGTGCAGGTCCGAACCGCAAATACCACAGTGAGAGATCTTGATATCGATATCAGTCTCCTCCCAGGCCTTGGGCTCAAACTCCTGCCAAACCATGTTCCCCTGGGCGGAGCTGGGGTCCAAGCCCATCCAGCCCTCAAATTTGTAGTCGTCCTGAGCCATGGTGATTGATGTAGGAGGAAAGTGTATACGGTACTCAGCGCTGCCGAGGTGCGTGAAGGGAAACCACGCCCACTCGGGGAGACTCCATTTATATCATTTTCAATCTCGAGAGGGCCCAGGAAGCAGCTGCGGGACAGACCCAGTCACCCAGAGTTTCGCCTCGGTCTGATTGCTCGGGTTGGAGAAACTCTAGAAAATTCGGCACGGTATGGAGAAGAATTGGTAAGCAGCGCGGGTTTGCAGTGCGGGTCGGGAAGTTATGCCATCATTCGGAAGCTTAGCGCTGGATCGGCCTTGAATTCGGTTTCTGTGAATTACCAAGTCTATGCCCGAATATGAGTACCTTGGATTGAGAATCAATTCGGTATCACATCTTCAAGCAATTGAGCACTACTACCTAGAAATGTGGACCCTGCGCCCTCGTGAATTCTTCGGTTGGTGATTCCCCGGACGTTATCGTGCTGGCTCTAACGAGTTTATCTCCCCTGGACTCCGAAAGACGCACGCTGCTGACATGCCCGGCCAAGCTGATGTTGGGCCCACTGTCAGACGCTTGATACTAACTTCACTAGTTACCTTTCAATGACTAATTCCTCAATTGAATCAATTTCTGGAAATCAAAGACCTACACGTGGGGTCGTAAGCTATGTAGCTAGGCAATCACTAGTTTTCAAGAGTTAGAAAAGAAAGATGTACATGCAAAGGCCTTTTTGAAAGTAGGCGGGGGAAAATGCAGGAGGAGAATTAAACACATAAAGGGAAATGAAGATAAGGAAACCGTTCTATCTCGTTCTGTTCAGATCCTCGCTAGCGAAACACCAGGTTATAAAAAAACAGCCAGCCTCGAGCAAGTGGCGGGGACCGCTATACCATCAGCTTCAAAGCAGATCCATGATATCTTGGCTGGATTTCTGGGGCTGGTTGTGTGTAGAAGGCGCTGTGTTGCCAGACAGATCTAGACCGGAGAACCCATTCATCAAATCAGCCGCACCGCCACCATTGGCGCCGCTAGACGAGGGTTGCGCCGCGCCAGAGTCGCCAAAGACTCCTAGCAGGTCGTCGAGGTTGTTGCTGGCCTGTGGCGCGGGGGCACCGGCCGCGGGAGACTGTACGCGGACGGGAGTACCTGCCAGACCTTCCAAGCCGGACAACTCGCCTGAGGGCTCCTTGTGAGCGGAGGCCGGGGCACCGCCGTCGAAATCGATGTCCAGCAGATTCTCGACGTTGTTTTGCGCCTGCGCAGAGGGCGCGGTGCCGCTGACACCAGCCGCGGCCGCGGCGGCCAGTGGGTTCTCACGGGCATTTTGAAGTTGTTCCCTAAAAAAAAAACTATTAACTTGACGCAATCTCGACATCAGCGAAAGGGGATCATCATACTCGATGGCGGCCCGCTGAACAGCATCGGCACCGAAACGGCCTTGTCCAACGAATTGCTCTGGGGGCTTGTGGTACACGGAGGAAAGGGTAGAAAGCTCCTGGAGGAGCTGTTCCAGAAGGGCGGGTGGTAATGAGCTGATGGTGGTAACGATGGGAGGCTTCTCTGAAAGGACGATATTCTTCGTAGCGTTCTGATCGTTGGTGTTCGAGAGCAAACGCCAGTAGATGTAGGCTCGGTCGCGAACATCAGGGTTATCGTTTTCAGCGGTAGCGGCCTGAAGAACCCGCTGGACGAGGCCCTGGGCCTTCTCAGGCCGCTTGAGGAAGAGTTTGACGACGGCGGTGAGAATCTGCAATTGGGTTTGCGAGAACTCCTCATTGAAGCCATCAACAAAGCTGCCGAGAATTTCGCCGGCGTTGCTAATCTTCTCGGCGTATTCACCGACAATCCAGATCAGAGCCGCCCGGGCATTGGGCTCGTCCAACTCGTCAATGCACTTGCAGAGAGTCGGAATAATACCTTCGTAACCAGGGTATTTACGGAAAATATCCTTGATCACTACGATGGCCTCCTGGACGACGTAGTTCACCTTGAGGTTGATCAGATCCAACAAGGTGTTGACGCACTTCTCGCTGGCACTCTCGATCTTGATGGCAACCTGACCGATCGCCTTGACGGCGCGACGGACAAAGTCCATGTCGACCTCGAGAGCATATTCCTTCAATTCGGCCAGGAGCTGATCCACGTTGCGATCGTTGGCTATCCGGACCATGATCTCCAGTTTCTGGAACTTGACATAGGGAGGGTCGTTATACTTGCAGAAAAACACGCGGAGTTCCTTATTAAGAATGTCCGGCTGCTTCTGCAGCAAAAGGTCGATATTACGCAGAGCAACATACTGCACTTCCGGGGCCGAAGATACCAGCGTCACTTATCTTGGTGTTAGCAGCCAGAAAGCCAAGTGTGGCGGAGATGAGAGTGCATGACATACCAAGAGGTGGAGCCATCTTCTTGAGATAATTCTGGGCTAACTCCGGCCCAACATACTTCATGTGCAAAAAGACGACCTTGACAGCGGCCAGAACCACACTGGCGTTGACATGCTGGAACTGGGGCGCAACGCGTTCGCAAATGTGCTCCGACTCCTTCACATCGGCCGCCCGATACTCTGCCAGTGTCGAAAGAATCGTTACTCGACCCCACTCCGTGCACTCGTTCAGTGCCATGAGCATCTTCCGTAGTGTGTTGGCAGTCACCTGCAAAGCTTGCGTCTCGGGGGCTGTGTGATGAATTTCCGACAAGGCAGTCACCGAGTTGGCGACCACCATGGGGTTAGGGTCACCAATCATCTCCTGCAGCATCTCCAAGAATCCGTTTTCGAGGCACATAGCGGGGTTCAGATCAAACAGCTTGGCCACACAGATAGCAGCAGTCTTGCGCACGTAAGGCGACTCATCACGGAGGGTCTTGCGAAGCGGTTCCTCCATATAGTCCACCATCTTGTCCACGCGAATGCAACCCATCGTGCGAATAGCCAGGGCTCGGATCAGCGGGTTGGGGTCTTCCGAGTCTTGCACGAAGGTGTTGACAGCAAGAATACAGAGGTCAGGGTGTGATTTGGCGTAGTTCCTGATGGAGAGCATTCCCATGGTCAGCCAGCGCTTCAATCCTCCAGACCCGCGGGACTGCTCACATGAGATACAAGTAAACCAGCTTCTTCTGCTCCAGGTCCGCAGTAGCAATGTTCTTCAGCACGTCGGGAAAGAGGGCCGAGACATCCTTGCCAAGGGTCATGGCCATGATCGTCTTCTGAATCGACTCTTTTCTGTAGAACCGTCAGTCTCGCCACGTTGCTCCCGAGTCGCATCCATCGCATTGGTTTCAAGCTCCGCAAACACCAACATACCGTTCGTAGGCATACTGAGACCTGTGATAATAGTCAGCATCATCAATCCTTTGTCGCGCAAGGATGACCACCTGTTTTCAAAGCGCGGAGGGGTACCGTACACTAGGCCAGCTCGCAATTCGAACGTCTCTCCTTTCCGGGGCACCGCAAAGGCGCCGCGGATCTTGTTCATCGCCATGCCGGAGAAATACGAGCTTCAGCAACGACCGTGTCGTGCCTCCGCCGATGACAATCGGTGAAGAAAGTGGTCTTTAATCAGAGGCAGTCGGGCGACTGCGGGGAATCAAGAGCTGTCACGGTCGCGCGACACGAGGGGGTTTGGGGACGGAGGCAACTATCGGAGACACCAGCTAGACCATGCCCTAGTCTCTCGGCGAGATTAGCAGCAGCGAGAGAATACCGGTGGAGGGAGAAACGTGAGGCGTGACGGAGGATGGGGGGTCGAGAGAGAAAGGTGTTTGGGCGATCAAAAGTTGTCCACAAATGGCGGGCTCTGGACCCTCCCGCTTTATGCTTTCAACCAACTAACTCCGTGATCTGATCTCACCGTCCCCCTTAAACCTGACTTCCTGAACAACCTGTCTCTGCGCAAGTCACTAAAATGGTCAGTGTCCAGAATCTGTTACCGGCAACAAAATGGCACAAGGGTGGCAAGACTGATCGCTTCTGCAGGCCAATCTCCCCAACTTGCGTCGCCTTTTCGTTGAGGCCCGAACTGAGGTCGAGGAGAACGAGTACTCCCGAACAGCGGTATGGGGGTCTCCATCCCGGATACTGCTCCACACGATCTCTGACAAGCATGACAGTTCTATAATTTGGTCCTATTCATCTCCTCCGTTGCTGTCTTCAGTCTTGCTGCTCAGCGGATGAGCGGGCATAAGGCTACTCGATAAACAGGATGATTGATGCCTACGATTTACGGTTCAAACCTAGGAAGGACCGAGGGGATGGACAGGACCATGTTTCCATTATAAGAGGATGGTGATATTGAAACTGGCACAGAGGTCCGACAAGCCAACTGGCTAAAGCTGCACATCGTGCATGCCGATATTAATCAGTCTCCTCCCCGTCGCTCTCCAAAAACGCCAGCGCTTGACGTCCACGAGCCGCGCGGCGTGAAGTTGCAGCCCCGTCACTGCCTTCGTCTCCACTGCCTGTGCCCCATTGCTTCGCACCTTGCTGGATCTGCTCAAGATCTGCCTTGAGCTCCCGCTCATCACGGATCTGCCGAGCCTTTTCTAGGGAATACCGTCCCCTCATTCCCACATCTTCAAGCATCTGCTTCAGATGCTTGATCTTCGCCTTTGGTGTCTCATATGGCTGTAACTCCCGCCACCACATCTTCCGGATGCCACACTTGACCAGCCACCCTTGCAGCCGCTTGATCTCTGCTTGATCTGGGTCGAGGTCCTCATCCTTGCCTTTGGCGGCAGCTTTCTTTCCTTTCTTTGGGGCCGCTCGCTTTAAAGTTCCCTCGCCGTTCTTGCGCTTGCGATCGGGCTTGGATTTTGGCTCTTCGTCATACACAACCGACATCTCGCTCTCGGAATCGTCCTTGGTCGCTTCCGCGGTGCGATTGTTGACATCCTCCTCCTCCTCCTCCTCTTCGGCGTTAGAAGCTTCAGGTGAAGGCTCTTTAGCGATCTTGGACTTGGCAGCTTGTGTTCCCCGTTTGGCACCCTTCGTGGGCTTCACGACTTCCTCTTCACTTGCGTCATCAGATAGCTTCTCCTCCTCTGAAACGGGTGTTTGTGTCCTTTGGCGTTTCCTTGGCTTCTGTGTGGGTACGACCTTATGCCGCTTGTTTGTAGGGTTCTGGCTTGGTACAGGATGCGGCGATGAGGTTGGCTTGGCTGGTTCGAGCTCTTCGTCTGGCGCGCTCGTCCGAAGTATTTCCTTCAGTCGCATCCTTGAATCAGCACTCGACTCACGAAGTAATAAATGCTCAATCACACTCACAAATTCATCCTTGATGATATCTTCACTGTCTGCCTTCCAGTCGCCCGTATTCCTGAAATAATTGTACTCAAGACCGAGCTTCTTCTCGACAGCGTGGCGCACGCGCTTCACGGTGAGTTCTTCGTAGTTCTTCGCCTTGTACTTCGCCGTGACTTCGTTGCGCAACGCTCGCTCTAGCGCCTGGCGAGAGGGAACCGCTGGCTTGGCCTCTGATTCAGAGTCGGACAAGGTGTAGTTTGGCGCCATGGTTGTGTTGCGGCGTGGTTCTGGAGGGTGGGTCGCGTCTTGGACCGCATAAATCACTCGGTTCCGGGGCGTGGTAGCACAGTGGATGAAAGGAGAAGCGTATCTATAGGACAGTGTGTCTTTGGGAATTAACTTTGGAGGTATCCAAAACGCGTCGTTCATGATCGCCCATGGAGTCGCGAATGTCGTGTGGGTCCTCCGGGGGAGTCAAAGGGCTGACAAAGCTAATTGGCGCCGCCGTGGAGAGGATCGGGACAAAGTTCCATTCATCTACAGTTCTACTGTCTACGCCTATCTACAGGCTACGATTTGCTCTTGGAATGTCCGGCACTTCACCAGTATAATCTCAATAAACCCGAATTATAAGTTCTTGAATTATCTGCGCAACCTTTAATTCCATGGATCATCAGAACATTGGTTGGATATCACCAACAGTCGTCGGCTGAACTGTGGTAAACAGAGCAACCTCGTCCGGACTGTTAGGTACATCATTAAGCTGTGGTCATGTCGAGCGCAGGGTTCATGAGAAGCTTAGCATGCAACTACAAGGAATACAAGAGCGCTGAGAGATCCCACCGGTGGTGGGATCTAGCCGTTACTATTTCGAGGTAGACAACGATCTAGATACGAGACAAGAGTAGAGATCTATACGAAGTGGATCCCATAACCTTCGCCCACCAACTACCCCGCCCATTGATGGCGCGGTTTAACGCTGTCAGCCTTACGGCAGGACCACCTCACTCGCTAAGCGTGCTGTTTCTCCGGCTACAGCCCTCGCTAAAAGTCTTCACCTGAGGATTACAGGCTGGCTCTTCGCCGCCAACTCTACCGCCATGGACCCAATCTCTATAACCGGGCTGATCATAGAAGTCAGCAATGTGCTGTCCCTAGTGATCAATTATGCCAAGGCTGTGACAGGCGCCAAGGCCGATATGCGAAGGCTAAGTGAAGAACTGTTTGCTCTTAAGGGAATTCTTGAGCATATTTCCACGGGTATAGGCGACAATACGCCGAACCCCGAGTTGAAGGATTCCGAGTCGGACGGGTCGGGCCCATTCGATCGAGACGTGATGGCGCGAGTTCTATTCACGGCAAACGAATTCCTTCAAACCCTTCTGCAAGAACTACAAGAGCCAGAGACCAAGTTCAAGAAGTTAAAGCAGAAGCTCGAATGGCCATTCACGCAAGATCAAGTCAATGCACACCTCGTTCGACTCGAGAGGGTGAAGTCATGGTTGATCTTGGTGATCACTGCGGACACGGCCGCCGCAGAGAAAGGCCTGCACGAAGAGATAACTGGCCTGGCGAAGGATTTGAAAGAAGACTTGCGCATTCGAGAGCAGGAAAGAGTTCAGCGGGACAATGAGGCGCTGTTCAAGTGGATTGCACCCGTCAGCCCGGCTGATTTTCACCTTCGAGCGTCGGGTGGGCGGCGGACTGGAACGGGACATTGGTTTACCAAGTCGTATTTAAAAGGATGGTTGCGGGACCCGTTGGATCATAAAAGGATTCTTTTTATCGTGGGTAAATGTACGATTTGATTGTTCTAGCTATACCCTGTCCCAAAGGACTTCCCCAAAGCTGACACGATTCATGATATCAATAGCTGGAACGGGAAAGACCACCGTTTTGTTAGTCCATGATGGGAACTCATCAAATAATTATCATGGGTTCTTGCTAATCTTTATCAAGCGCGCAAACTGTTGACGAACTGACATCCATGGCCTCCCGCGAACCGGACCTCTGCGTTGCCTACTTCTACTGTACAATCAGCGACACTGCCTCTCAAGTCGCTGTCAACGTCCTGGGCTCCTTGGTGGCGCAACTCGCCAGATCTAATTCAGCTATCCTGGACGACATCCGATCGGTTTACGACAAGATCCCCAAGACACAAACGCATAGACCGCCCATTGACATCTCAGATCTGGAGGATGCAATCATCAGACACTCCAATGGAAAGTCGCGGATCGTCATTCTCGTGGATGCGCTAAATGAAAGCTCTGAAACGGAGAATATTGAACGCTGTTTGTTATATATCGCGAGACTGTCACTCAACATTCGTATCCTTGTTACGACAACCTCCACAAGAACCCCTTCGAAAGTGGCGAACTTCTTGAACATCAGGGCTGAGACTATGAAAGAGGACATCAAGAGTTTCATCCAGTACCGCTTAGAGCACGATAAAAGCCTACGGAATTTAACACCCAAATTGCAAGCGGAAATTGCAGAGACATTGCTCAGCAATGCAGATGGATCGTTAGTACCCCAACTTCATCCTTCTTTCCCCATTCTAACACTCTCCCCAGATTCCGTTGGCTTCAACTTTCACTGGACAATCTCTGTGCTCAGAGGACCGCCAGAGCAATGCGAGCATCTCTTTCCAATCTTCCGGGGACATTGAGAGAAATGTACACAAATACACTAGAACGTGTCAACGAGGAAGATTTACCGTTAGTCCGCGAGGCGCTCTTTTGGCTTTGCTTTGCAAAGCAGCCCTTGACACTGCAATGTCTGAACGAGCTCGTTGTTCTCGACGAGACTTGCACAGTCTTAGACGAGGACATGATGCTCGTTCCTCGGGACATTCTCCTTCAGATTTGTCAAGGGCTCATCTCCCGCGACCAAGCTGGACACGTTAATCTCGCCCATTCGTCCGTCAAAGACTTTTTGATTTCTGACTGGATTCGTTCTTCTCGCGTGAGCCACTTTGCGCTGGACACAACGACCGCCGACGCAACGATTATGCGGAAGTGTCTGACATATCTTTGCATGGATAATTTCAAAGACGGTTACGGGGAGTGGAAGAAGCGAACCAAAGTTCGATCATTCTTAAACTATGCAGCCTTCTTCTGGCCCACTCATGGCGCTTATTGTGAGTTTGGTCCGTCTGAGCGGGAGCTGGTCAGCCGTTTCTTTGCTACGAGAAACCTTCCACGTCGGGGCAACTACGGCGTCTGGATCGAAAGTTTGATTCCTGGTGTGGATCCTGCGATCATTGAAAACACAGAACCACTATACTATGCCGCCTCGTTCGGCATGGCCTCTGTTGTCAGGGCCATTCTCGCATCGGATCCCAATATAGACGTGAATGCTCGCGGTGGTCGTGTTGGCGCTACCCCTTTGTTTGCTGCTAGTTGGCGTCATAACTATGAGGTGGTGGAAATTCTTCTCAAAGCCGGTGCTGATCCTAAGATTACCGATCCTGGCACGGGTATTGATGTGCTTGGGCTGGCTAGGATGGGCAATTTCCTTCGCATTCGAGACATTTTAGTGCGTTGCAATGTGAAGTTGAGGCCTTGAAGTGGTCTCAAAACAAGAACGGAAACAGCGCCAATGATTTTTGAAATGAATACCATGTTATATCAGTTGTTTTACACTAGAACTTTTGGCCAACTAGACATCCTTTGAACTTCACTCTATTTTCTCCAGATACTCCGAGACCTCTCGAATCTATGCAGGTTTCCGAAACGGGCTGGGTTGATACCCTTTTATGTAGTTCGGATCGTCCTCGCGAATACCCAAACCTTTAGGCAAACATCTGCGTCTTGTCTACGTCCACGGTATCTGTTTGACATGGGACAGTATCAATCTAGGATTTCTAATTTCAACTAAAGAACTGCAAAGCATCACCACTAAATTGATACCTATGATTCTCATGACCTCGCGTGCTAGTCCCGGGTCCGGCGCCCCGGGCTTGTCTAAGTTGAGCCACCGATCAGCGACCTCCGAAAGCTCCGCAACTCCGCCGATAAGTCTCCGCATTAGAAATCAATACCAACGCTTCCGCAACATTCTCTCCCACCTCAACCTTACACAGTCTCCGATTTCCCAGCTTGCCCAGTATTGAACCATGGCTGAGGTTTCTCCCGAGCAGCTGGACGCTCGATTCCACACGCAGCCCCACGCCTTCAACCAAGCACCTCCAAAGTCCAAGGAATCACAAGATGGCGAACCCAAGGCCCCATTGCCGAAGGGCGTTGTCCTCGACAAGGACGGCAAGCCGTGAGTGTTCCACCCCAGCGCGATCAGTCTATACACCTCACTCATATCTCCATGTTCTGATTCTGACTGCTTGCTCCAGCTGCCGCACCTGCACCTCCATCGCCTCATGGCGCGCCCTAACAAAGCAACAATCGCAATCTCAATCGCAAACCTCCCCCTCCACCACCACCACCTCTTCCTCCTCGTCATCACCCTCAACAATTCCCACACAAGCAACAACCTCCCCCTCCACCCCCCAACCAACCGAAATCGCCCCCGACTGTCCCCCCGACGTCGAACAACTCGGCCGCTCAACCTGGACCCTCCTGCACACCATGGCAGCAACATACCCCGAGAAAGCCTCTGCCCAGCACCAAGAAGATATGCAGGGTTTCCTCAAATTCTTCTCCAAGCTGTACCCCTGCTGGGTGTGTGCGGACGATTTCCGGACCTGGATGGCGCATCCGAGTGGGCGAAATCAGCCCAAGTTGGGCGGGCGGAAGGAGTTTGGGTGGTGGATGTGTGAGGCGCATAATGAGGTTAATCGGAAATTAGGGAAGAAGGAGTTTGATTGTCGGCTTTGGGAGGAGAGGTGGAGGACGGGGTGGAAGGATGGGAGGTGTGATTGAGATGAGGGGGGGGATAGATATATGTACGATCATGGTTGATGTAGACTGGGATTTGGGCGGGATTGGGCCTTCTCTGCTCTTGATTGATAGACTTGTCCCTTCTTGTATTACTATTCAAACATGGCGAAACATGGGGAAGTCAATTGTACTTGGCTCCTAGATTTCCATTTTCATTAGACGCCAGGAACCAGGTTCACTATCTGTTCAGCTTTCTATCCTTGGAATAGGCCATCTTGAACAAATCACATACAAACTAAGACCGCTAAGCAATTAGAATCTCGGGTACAGAAACATCTAGACAGTAGAAGAGCCGGGAGTTTTGGGTTCCCCCGAAAGAAACAGCGCCGCCAAACACAAGACTTCATCTCGTTGCAGAAACAGAGAAAGGAGATGAAAGGGAAATAGCCCATTTTATAACTTCATGTCAGGAGGAAGAAAAGGATGGGAAGAAACCGTCAAACTTCGTCATGGTGTGTCCAGTACTGCCAACCTAATATTGTGCTGGGACAAAGAGGCGCAGGCCACTGGCAGGCGCGCCGATCTCGGTCACATCAGATATCCGGCACACGCTGCCCTTGTATTGCTCGTGGTACTTGGCACCAGTGAACGGATCGGTCACGCAGGGAGAGCCACTGAAGATGGGGGTGAAGGAGGCGGCGCAGATGTCGAACTCGGCAAATTGGTCAAACTCGATGTCGATCGCATCCTGAGGGTTGCGCTCACATTGAGCCTTGATCTTCCTGGCCTGTAGAATCATGCATTAGCGACGAGAAAAATCAAATTAATGTTGTGAGTTGTCTTACCTGATCCAAGAGCTTGGCAGAGCCGCCGTTGGCCAGCATCCGGTTGGCGAAGCCCAGAGCAGAGTTGTAGTTCTTGTTGGCAAAGGCAAGCTTCATGGCTGCCATCAGGGCCAATTGGCGGTGGGCCACCTCCAACTTCGGGATAGTGAAGTAGGCGGAGAGCTCCAGGCTGCGTTTGAGGCCCTCAGGAGTGCTGGTAGAGATGGAGCGACGCTCCAGCTCGATCGACATGGCAAGGATGTACTCCCGAGCAGTGGTGATGATCTTCTTCGCTTGTTCGACCTCACTTTCGGAGGAAACGGTGTTGACGAGCAGTGTGTGCAGAATGCGCTTGAAGACCTTCACACCATCCTCGAGCTTGTTAGAGCGCATGGCAGCATAGCCCTCTTGAAGATCGACGCTGGCGACGGTCTCAAGATCCCGAGGGATGATGGGGAGAACCTTGCGGCTGTCGGTCTCTTCGGTGGTTCTCCGGACATAGTTGACCAGAGGTGGTAGGCCGGTAGAGGCAGGGAGATAGGTCTTGGAAGCCTTGTAGATCTCAAGGAATCGGTCCTTGAGAGGAGCAAAGTGCACAGCACCGACCTGACGGTTTAGAAGCTGCATGGCTGTGTCAAAGGAGCCGGCGGCAACGTGATCCGCCGCCAACGGCGAGTTGCGAGCCCAGAGGTCAGCTTCGGAGCTGCCTGCGCCAGCCTCAGTGCTCTCAACATTGACAAATTCAACGTCCTCCTCCACGTTGATATCATCACCCATGTCCCAACCAGAGGCATCTTCCTCCTCCTCGTCCAAGTTGGCCTTGGCAAGGACGGCCTCCACCTCGTCTTCCTCAGCCTCGAAGCCATCAGCAGCGGCCTCTTCACTGCCAGCACTGACCTCACCAAGAAGAGCCTTCTCAAACGAAGAGTGACCAGCGGCCTTGACAGGCCAGTTTGACTTGAAGCTGGGAACAATAGGATGCGGGACTCTGAGAGGCTCCTCGAGCGAGGGCAGCTTAATTTGGTCTTCCGTAAGACCACAAGCCTCAAGAATGGACTCGGCCTCCTCCGTCAAGCCATGCGACTTCGCGGTGAGATAGGCCAGGGGGTCTGTAGGAGATTTATTATGTTAGACGCCAAGAATGGGGACCAAAAGGAATTGAAATACATACACTGATCGACCTCCTTGAACATCTGGATGCGGTCCTCAACATCACCCTGATAAATGGCGTTTTGGAAGCGAGAAATGAAGTCTCCTCGGTGCTCGGCAATCTTGGCCATGCGGGAGAGCTTCTCCTTATCACCGGTGGCGAGGTAGAGGAAGGAGAGCTTCTCGAAGTTCCGTTGCTTCTGGTAGGTCATCTCCACGGTCTGGTGGTTACCATGGGCCAGGGCCTCGGCTCCCAGGCGGTTCCAGTAATTGGGGCGATCCAGCTCGCGAGCCATCTCGATAGCGACCTCGAGGTTACCGCACTCTAGGGCCAAATCGAAACGGGTCTGCGGGTCTTGCACAAACTGCAGAGCAATCTCGGGATAGCCCTTCTTTTGCAGATACGAGATGATGCTCTGACCCACCAAGCTCGAGGTCTTGATGATTTGAAGCATCTCATCGTAGTTCCGCTTAACCAAGGCCAACTTGAATCGGTATTCAGTGGGGTCAATGGCAAGAATCTGAGGCTGGGCGTTGCGGTCGAGGCAGTAGACATTGCGTCCCTTGACGCGGACAAGGTAGACGGTCTGGTCAAGGGTGCGAATGATTCCGTTATCACTGCAGTTAAGAAAATGGTTAGCCTAGCTGCCGATTATACACATGAATCCAGGGACGTACCCATTGAGTAGCGAATACTTGACGTGGTTAAGGGTCGAGTAAATAAGCACTCCGGAATCATCCCAAGTCGCGCTCTTGATACGGATGGTCTCATGCAAAGTGCTGACTTGCTCGAGAGTCTTGGTGACTATGGTAACATTGTGCTTGCTGAGCAGCGCACAGTAGAGACCGTCATTTGACCACACCACATACTTCACACCACTGACGGCAAGTTCAGCCAACTGCTTCTTCTGTTGGATATCGAAGAGAGTGACAGTAGTAGGGGTTATAAAGAGCAGGCAGCCAGTACCACCGAAGTAAATATCTGTCGTACCAGCTGGGGGCTTGATCGTCTTGGTTGTGGAGTTGCTGAGGTCCTTGATATCGACCTGCTGGCTAGCGGGATTGAAGACCGCGAAACGGTTACGGGCAACAAAGACCGCTGACGTAGCTTGGCCGCGCTTGACATCGGTAGGCTCAACGGCACCCGTGGCGTCACGAGGAAGGTGAATCAACTCGTATGTGCCGCTATCGGTGGGGGATGTAACCAGGATTGCGCGCTCAGCGGGGTTGTAGGAAAGGGTTCGGGGAGGAACCCAGGGAGATCCGAGCTTGCGCAGCGACAGCATGGGAGGAGACTCGACGTTCTTGCTGAAATCGTATGACTTGACGTGCTTCTCTTTGGTGATGTAGAAGAGCTGATTTTGGTAAACCGCAGAGGCGGGGCGCTCGCGCTCCAGCTTGAAAACCATCACACCAGTATCGTGACCTGCGGCGAACAGGTTCATCTCCGGGTGGGCAGCGATGACCCAGAATCGGTCGAGATCACGCTTGAATGACTGAACCGAGGTCCGCTTGTTGAGATCCCACACGCGGATCGTCTTATCTTCGCCGACGGAAAGGATCAGGTCTTGGTGGGGGTGGAAGAGACAGGCGGAAGCATTCTGGAAGTGGCCACGGCAGGTATCAACTTCCCACGCCTTGGTATCTGCAAATCAGAAGAAATTAGTATGATCCAAGTTGGAGGAACTGTAGCAAACCAACCGCTCATGCGCCAGAGCTTGATCAGCCGGTCATCACCAGCGGACACAATCAATGGCAACGTTGGGTGGAACGACACCCAGTTGACACCGCGGTCATGACCTTCCAGCACGAACTTGACGATCGCATCGGTGTTGCCGAACATGTCGGCTTGGTTTGGATTAGCGCGAGCCATCTGATCCTCAAACGAAACCGAGGTCGGGGCGGAGTGCTTCTTCCGCAGGCCGGAGATGTCCCAGATGCGGACGGACTGGTCTAAGGAGGCGGAGGCAATGAGGTCTTCGGTGGGATGGAACTGAGCGCACATCACATAGTGGTTGTGGCCGGTCATAGTACAGACTGGAGACACGCCAGCCATTAGCAATTTCCAAGACGAGAGGCTACCGCACATCTACTCACTCAACGAGCGATTCTGCCAGTTCCAGATCCGGATGGTCTGGTCATCGGACGCAGACAAGATCCATGGAAGCTCCGGGTGGAAGAAAACCGTGCGCACATAATCCAAGTGCCCATTCAATGTGAACAGACACCTCCGAGTCTGGTAGTTCCAGACCTTGATCTTGTAGTCATCACCGCCAGACACAAACAGGGGCTGGGTCGGGTGGAAATCAATTCCTCGGACGGGGCCATCGTGTTCTTCGAAGCGGTCAATGAGAGTTCCCATACGGTAATCCCAAAGCTGGATCGTGGAGGAGTGGAGGGAGACGAGAATCCATGGCCTGATTATCTGAAGTTAGTGCTGCGGCTCCAACGTGTTGTTATGTCCCCGCAGGACCAACGTACCGTTTCGGGTGGAATGCGATTCCTTTCGCTCTGGAGGATTTTGACTCAAACTGTAAGGTGAATCATTTTTAGCAAGTCCAATTGTATCGAAGTCGTGCGACTTGGCTTCGGAGATATGGTAGCTGAACGGCGGCGGCGATCGAGGGGCGTACCTTGGTGAGCATGTTTGGGGAGGACTGCATCTTGACAGAGTTGGCCGGAGCCGCACCAAACAGTAGCAAGCTCCGCACACGAAAGAAGATTAAGTTGCAGAGATAACCACAGCATCCACCAGGGACAAAAAGATGGTAGACAAGGGCAAGGCTCAGAGGTCGTGGATGCCTGTGCTTGGAGAGCAGAGGAGGTAAACTAAACGTGGACTCAATTGTGGAAGCGAAAGGCGGTGGCCAATCAACCTGCGGGCGGTGAGCAGTCAGGGGTCCTCGACGATAACGCCCCGTTGGCCACTGCTCCCAGCACGAGATCTACGTATGTCTTGAATCTAGATCTGCTCATATAGCTCTAATTTGATATTGGTCCTGGAGGTTGCCGCCGTGCTTTTGTAGGTCTAGATCAAAAGTGCTGGCTTCTTGTAGTGGAGATCAATGTGGTGGTAGTTCGCCTTTGTTAATTGGTGATCTGGGCAGCTTCCCCTTTCCCCGCTGGAACCGTCTGGAATACTCCAATTATGTGATGCGCCAACGAGTCTTTCATTTGCTTTTTCTGTTGAGCGTTATGTCTTCTTCTTCATTGAAAACTTGTTGCGAGCAAGTTTCGTCGGCTTTTACTCCTTTCCATCTGCAGCATTTCCGTGGTTAGCATTTCCTGCATCTGCATCTGGTGACGTGATGTAACGGGGGCCCAGATTCTCGACATCTTCGAGGGTACTTTGACTCGCCTGGCTTGCAAGGAACGCCATGGCAGAGGGCCTGCCGATGGAAGAAACAGCCTCATCTTCTCATAAGCCGCATAAGCCAACAGAATCTCTTTCATGTCCACCCTGCTCTCCAACCAACAACACAACAGACATCGCCACAGATAACAGCAGTCATAGCGTGAACGATTTGGGACCATCCACCCCGACTCATGAGCATCTGCCGGAAGATATGTTAGACACGACAGCAATCAAGCCCCTGCGGCCATATGCCATCGAGGAACCGGATGACGAGCCAGAACCTCTCGTACCAAGGAGGCTTGGGTTACCGTGCCTTCCCGATTGCTTTGAGCGATGGCAGCGCGAACTGGTCGAAAGTATCGATGATATGGAAGACAAGGCCGCGACAAGTCCTAGCGCTAGCGGCAAGCCAATCCCGAAGAGAGGTCTGAAACGAAAGCCAATAATTGGTGCGGTTGGCTCTGGTTACTCTCAACCTGGATCTCAGAAAGCCAAGTCTAAGGCTAAGCTGGACGATGATACATTACCTACTTGTGGTTTTAACGCAAAGAGGCGCCGTAGGCGCAGCAAGGCCTTGGATGATACTACTAGCAATTCTGCTTCTGTTTCTCTACAAGAGTTCCGTGACACCCGAGCCGACGAAAGCTCGACTTCGGAGTTACAGTCCAGCAGCAGTAGTCTTGACGCTTCGAATGAATCTGCCCTGGCTGACGAGATGGATATCGACTGAGAATAACCCTTGCGGTCACACATGTTTGACATTCCAGCAAACTGATCGCCCACCTGTAGGGCTGCATCTGGTTGTTCCGAGGTGAGGAACTATGGCATGACGTCATCTGTATCTCATGCCCGCCCAGAGCTATACTACAGCGCGTCAAGCTCCCAACCTCAGTTGCCATCCAGCTTCCTGCTCTCAAGCTCCCACCTCAGTGACGTCCTCTGTTATTTGACCATCACCATTGACTCGTTTTTAATTGATCCAAGCAATCAACTAGGCCGTCATCATGGCTCGTACGTCCTCTCGCCAGGCTGCTCAGAAAGCCAAGGAGGCCATTTCCTCAACGAGTGAAACAGGTGGCAAAGCAGCTGCGGGCGCGAAACGCAAAGCTCAAGAGCAAAAGGCATCTGAGCCTCCTAAGAAGGAGAAGAAGGAAGAAGAGCCACAAAAGCCAAAGGAGGTGATCAAGGAAGAAAAGCCAGTGGCGCCAGAGAAGGAGAAGCAGCCTGAAAAGCCACAAGAGCCGGAAGAGAAGAAGGACGAGGAGCAACCTCCGCAGGAACCAAAGAAAGAGATAGGCGCCGAGAAGGAGGTGGACGAGGTTCCGGAGAAAGATTTGGAGAAGGAAGAAGAAAAAACAGCTCCGCCGAGCGCGAAAGTTGAGCCGAGTGTCGAGTCTGGTGTCCGCAAATCCGAAGAGCGGGAAGACAAGGTCTCTTCTAATGTCCTCGAAAAAGGCATCATCTACTTCTTTTTCCGGCCACGCGTCAACATTGATGACCCCCAGGGAGTGGAAGACGTTTCTCGCAGTTTCTTCGTGCTGCGTCCGACCCCGCTAGGCGCTCAACTCGACTCTGGACAGGGACCAGTGGATAAAGATGCCCGGTGTCGCCTCATGATCCTCCCGAAGAAAAAATTTCCCGAGTCAGGCAGGGAGCGAGATATGGGATTCGTGGAGAAGGCCAATCAGTCGGTCAAAGATCTGCAGGAGAAATTTATCGCTGGTTCCACATATCAGACCTCTACTCGTGGCGAGCGCCATATTGAAGAGGCTCGTCCGTATGCGGAGGGAGTCTATGCGATCACATCCACCCGACGGGCATCTCACCTAGCCTACATGGTCACTATTCCTTCTGAGATTGGCGAGATTCAGGAGAACTTTGGTCTGCATCAGCGTGGCAGCTTCATCGTCCAGTCCAAAAATCCCAAGTTTCCCGGCCCGTCATCTGCGAAGTTGCCCAAGGAACCTGAGTATCCGGAGTCGTGAGTCTGAATCCCAGAGGAATCTGAACTCGGGGGACTATTAGACAAGCTAATTGTGAGCAAACAGGGTCCTTGAAAAGTTTGGCGACCTGAGATGGGTGCCTCTGCAACCCGAGTTCATGGATTATCCTAACGCCCAATTCTTGATGATTGGCGAGGCCCAGGACTCTCTAGGCAAAGCCGCCACAGCTGAAGCTGGCGGAAAGCAGGCCCATGAGATTCAGCCCGGAGAGGAGCTGGAGAACTTGGAACAAGAAAATGAGGATCGGATTAACGCGCTAGATGGTAAGGCTCTGGAGTCTGCGAGCACGCTGAGATCTGATCAATTGACCAAACTTCCTGCTAGGCGACACGACCATCTTCGAGGATTTGGGCTTGGATGCGAAGAAATATGCCGGCGTGCCAACTACTTGGGGTTCTGAGGAGAGTGCCGCATGATGCTAAAAGTGGGACATATGATGGACTCCATGGCCAGCTTCAACACGCGTCTACCATTTCTTCTTCTTCTTCTTCTTCTTCTTCTTCTTCTTCTTCTTATTTTCCTCAAGATGGCTACTCTCACTTGAAACCAAAAACACGAGGGAAAGCGTCTATTTGTGAAAAGTCACGGCACTCTTTCATGCCATTTGTGGAAATCTATCGATATATCTCTTGATTTCTGTGACATCTCTCAGGTAGTCCATGATTGGATCGTAAGTAATACGAGCGTTGAGGGGTACTACTCGGATTCGGCTGGAGTCGTGTTGGGAGTATTGTAATATTATTAGGTAGTTCCTTGGCGTCCTTGTGGAGGCTACGCAGGCTGATGAAGGCAAGGATTGTCTGTTTCCCCTGCGTGCACATCTGCCACATCGTCATCCTCTCCACACCAACCACAGAAGATGCTGTTTTCTGCGACTAAACAACATGGAATTATTGATAACTGGTCCCGATCCTTCTTGGCATGCCAGGCATGGGATGCATCGATCAGCGAATGGCGATCATCACCCATTGCACGTTGAATAGTCCCTTTTCTAGCTCCGGGCTAGCGTCTCGCACGCCGAGCAGCAGGCTGGGCATGCGACTTCCGAAGTCGCAAGGTGCCGACAAGTAGATAAAGGTGTGTCTTTTCTCATTGATTTACCAGGAGCTTGAAAACGGTACTAGACTTGGGCCTAATTTGGTGAAAACTATGAAGTCTAGTTTGGCAGTTGCGCTGCTGGCTACGGTCTCAAGCGCGAGCCATGTTGTCAACCAGACTACTTGCGCCGGTACTACCTACAAGTATACTGGGCTAGCCGGATATGGGTTCATTCCGTCCAACGCGATAGACAAGTACGGTGACACCATCGGCGGTATTGGCAGCTCCATTGCCATTGATCAATCGTCGTGGCGCAAGTCAGACGACAATGTTTACTCGGGAACAATCTATACAATCCCGGATCGTGGATGGTAAGGATTCTCTGCCCCACGAGTTGGAAGTCATGTTTCAAAGAGGCTCACAATCATCGCAGGAACACCAATGGCACTCTCAACTTCCAGTCGCGCATTCACAAGTTTGCGTTGACACTCAAGCTGGCCCGCAAGGCATCGGCCAAGTACCCCTCCGAGCCCAACCTTCGCTTGAAGTATCTCGATACAGTCCTTTTGACTGGTCCAGATGGCAATCCCACCACCGGTCTGGATGCCGATGCTACTGGCAACGCCTCATACCCAGGTTTCCCACCCCTGCCAGCGGCAAGTTACACTGGCGATGGCTTCGGCGGTCCCGGCAAGGGCGGCAAGCGAATCTCAATCGACGCAGAGGGTCTTGCACTCGCACAGGACGGCGGCTTCTGGATATCTGACGAGTACGGCCCATATGTCTACAAGTTTAGCGCCTCGGGCCGTATGGAACTGGCCATCCAGCCGCCACAGGCCTACTTGCCTCGGCGGAACAACACGCTCAGCTTCAGTGCCAACTCTCCACCACTGAACAATCCGGCCGAAGTGCCCATTCCTGGAGACACCGATTCCGGCCGCGATAATAACCAGGGTTTCGAGGGCCTCACTATCTCTGCCGATGGCAAGACTCTCTATACGTTGATCCAAAGCTCTCTCGACCAGGAAGGCGGCCCGAAGAAGCAAAACCGAGCACCAGCTCGTCTGCTCGCATACGATATATCTGCCAAGACGCCACGTTATATCCATGAGTGGGTTGTGATGCTGCCAAAGTACTACGATTACACCTCGGGTGACGCGAGTAAAGCGAACAAGGTTGCCTCGCAGTCTGAGATCCATCAGCTTCCAACAGGAGACTTCCTGATTCTCGCCCGAGACTCGGGCTTCGGTCATGGTCAAGATCAGTCGCGGTCTGTGTACAGGCATGCCGATGTGTTCTCTGTGCTGAACACTCCCAACGTCACTGATTTTAAGGGACAAAGTGATTACGACAGCGCTACTGGCGCTATTGCTTCATCGAAGGGTGTCCTCAAGGATGGCATCACCCCGGCTGAATACTGTTCATTCCTGGATTTCAATGTCAACTCGGAGCTGGCTAAGTTCCGCTTGCACAATGGCGGTGCGCAGGATCAGTATTTGCTGAACGAGAAGTGGGAGAGTTTGGCCCTTGTCCCTGTGCAACCGTCAAAGGATGGCCATCACGACAAGCGGGGCGAGAAGGAGTATTTCTTGTTCAGCCTCAGCGATAATGATTTTATCACTCAGGATGGTGAGTTACTAGTCTCTTTGTCGTCTGGATGTTGCTAAGGCTTTCTCAGGTCACATGAACTATGGCAAGTTCGCTTACAAGGACGCATCGGGTTACAATATCGATACCCAGGCCCTCGTGTTCAAGGTGAAATTCTAGATTAACAAGGAGTCCAGGGATGGGCGTTTACTTCTTATAAGCTATTCGTCTGGGACGTAATTCCAACAGAGACTGTTGACCCGGAGGTCCCTTATCATGTGTCATGTACATACATAGCTAGTCCGTGTGAGGATTCGCATAGAGAGCCTGAGAAGGGCATTCATACTGTCCAAGGAACTAAAAGTGCCCCATTCTGGCTACATCATGAAGCACTATTCCAAGTCACACTTTGACGATGGACCTGTTGCATTCAATTTAGCCACAAGTGGTCGTAGGCAAAGGCCCGGCTCCCTCCCTTGACATGCGGCAAGTGGTCCCGAGTGGGCGAGGGTCTAACATACAGATATA
Source organism: Penicillium sp. PG106-07D (assembly GCA_037042255.1). Classification (NCBI taxonomy): domain Eukaryota; kingdom Fungi; phylum Ascomycota; class Eurotiomycetes; order Eurotiales; family Aspergillaceae; genus Penicillium; species Penicillium sp. PG106-07D. The sequence goes on along the minus strand of JAXQJV010000022.1, from coordinate 27,005 downwards.
TCGCATGGATGCAATAATTATCTGAAGAGTCTCCTCAAGAAATCTCATCAAGAAAAACCCTAGGTTTCAATCGATTCTCACCATGAGCGATACCATTGCAAATACCCTGGAGCCCTCAGCTGAAGAGAAGAGCACGACAGACCAGGTCGAGCGGCTCAATACACAAGCATCCGCCTTCGAGCCCCCTCCGATGCGGCCATGGCAGCGACGACTAATTCTCCTCTCGCTTTGCTTATCCCTGTTTCTGGGTGCCCTCGACATCACCATCATCTCAACCGCTCTCCCAAGCATCGCCACGCATCTCAATGTGACATCTAGGGAGTACGCATGGATAGGAAGTGGCTATACCTTGGCCACCACCGCCTCAACTCCAGTCTGGGTCAAGCTTTCCGACATCTTTGGCAGGAAGCCTACTATCATGACAGCGGTGACAATATTCATGGTGGGCAGTCTGGTTAGCGCGTTGGCAAGCTCGAGCGTTTCGCTTCTTGCGGGGAGAGTAGTGCAAGGGCTGGGTGGTGGTGGATCGATTGTCATGGTGACTGTGATTATTGGGGATATCTTTGCGCTTGCCGATCGTGCCAAGTACTATAGTATTACTGGAATTGCGTTTGCGATGGCGAGTGCTGTTGGTCCAGTTTTGGGTGGTGCGTTTACTGATGGGATCGGGTGGAGATGGTGCTGTAAGTTGCAGCGGTATCCTTAATGAGTGTCAAGATAAATTCCAGGCCAGAATGCTGATCATCCAACGGTCTACATCAATTTGCCTTTCGATGGCATTGTTCTAGTGCTGCTTTACTTCAATCTCAATGTTCATATTGAGAAGAAGTCGCTGGCTGATGGGCTGTACAGCATCGACTGGATGGGTTTCCTGCTCATCATTGGAGGAACGATCTGCTTCCTATACGGGCTCGAAGCTGGCTCCAGTGGACTCATTGCATGGTCTTCCCCCACAGTCATCCTCTTGATCGTGTTTGGCGCCCTCATCATGGTCTTGTTCATGGTCTGGGAAGCCAAGTTCGCCAAAAGCCCACTGATTCCAGTTCGAATTTTCAAAAAACGCACACTAGTCGCTTCGTTTGTCGTTGCATGTCTGCATTCCTTTGTGTTCATCTCATTCGACTTCTTCCTACCCTTGTATTATCAAGTGGTCCTCGGATTCAGGCCAATTATTTCTGGAGTCACTCTGTTCGCCTTGATCATCCCAATGTCGTTTTCCACGTTCTTCGGTGGCTTCTTCGTCAGAAAGACAGGCAACTACCTGGCCATGATCTTCATCGGGACGACAGTGTTTACGCTGGGTACGGGACTGTTCATCGATTTTGGCACAAGCGTCTCGTGGCCACGGATTATCGTCTTTGAAGTGATCGCAGGTTTAGGGGCCGGTCTACTGTTCCAAAGCCCTATGATTGCCTTGCAGAGTCACCTGCGCCAGAGTGACACAGCTGCTGCTATGTCGGCATTCACGTTTCTTCGCAATCTGTCCACGTCGACTTCGATTGTGATAGGGACAGTCCTGATTCAACATACTATCGGGAGTGGCAGTCTGACGACTGTCATCGACCACGGCAGTTCAGGTGCTGTGGGCAGGACGCAGTATGTGTTGGGATTGCGGAACATGTGGATTTTTTATACTTTTACGGCGTCTGTCACGATTCTTGCGACGTTTTTCATCAAGCCGAAGTCATTGAAGAAGAAGGAAACTCAAGAGGACCTGGTTCCAGGCGCTTGATCCTGCACAGTGCACACTGCCCAGTTGACTGTAGCCCCTATTTAGTATACTTTGTCTAAGGACCGTCAAGAGATCTATCTCAGGAGCTGAATAGAATACTCTAAAGTCAGTGTTTACCGCTTCTTTCTGATCTTTCACTTCTCCCTGACGTTTTTTCATCCAGCGAGTACAAAACGCGAATCGAAACCCAGCTTCGCTAGCCAAGGAAACCTCGCTTTCTGGAAGACCGGAGTTTTTTTGGCCCCCAACAATCGAAAGCATAGGTATGCACGAACACGTTAGCTTCGAGCCCATCATCCTCTTCCACCCCAAAAGGTTGAATAAATACGCCTCCTCATCCACCGACGTGACAGATCCTGTGAGTCAACAAGCTTCAGCACAAAGCATGGCTCACATACCACCTCTCTGTGCAAGCCCCAGAGCGTCCATGACATGTACGATATTATACTGTAGACGGTAGGGAAACCCCTGTCTATACCTGGTTTCATACTACTCTATTATCCAATAGCAAACTCCAACACATGCTTCTAAGACGGGTTAAAAAAACCCTGCATCAAGTAGTATGGCTTAAGCCCCTGGACTGATTAGCTTCCTCGATGCCCTATCATTCCCTGTATCAGTAGTTTGTTTATCTTCTTCGCCCCCTGATTTTTCATCCTATTCATATTTTCCACCTTCCGGGCCCTCTTTCTGGCCTCTCCCTCTACCTTGACAAACATGTCAGAGCCATTTATCTCAACTCAAAGTACTCCCACGACGACTGAATCTCTCACAACGATTGAGTCTTCTTTTCTCCTTTTTTCAACAATCGAATCGTTACCCGTCGAACCAACAGCCACCTCCAGCCAGACGGTAGTCGTCGTCACTCAAACTCAGATTGACGCCAGCACCTTCAGCACCTCCACATCAACCTGGAACACTTCACCAAGCCCCACGTCGAGCTCTACGTATGATGGTGCAAGCGCAACAAGTACGCCGTTTGCGCAAGCGCAGTCTACGGGCTTGTCTGCGGGGACATCAGCGGGAATAGGGGTCAGTGTTGCAATAGGTGTGCTACTCTTAGCACTCGCGGTGTTCCTGATATATCGTTACAATCGGAAGCGCAGAACGTTGGCACAGGAGGACAGCAGAAGAAGAGAGGCATACCCGGAGCTACCAGAACTAGCCATTGACGGTCAAAAGTATGAACTGGAAGCTGAAGATAATGAAAATCCCGCGGAGGTTGCGGGCGATAGGCCGAAGAATGGACAGCAAGAGACGGATACTCACGAGCTGGAATGATTTATGATATGCTTTTGTCAGTTCATACAAACCTACTGTCAGTATTATATTGCGGATTCATCAATGTACCGGACAGAGCCCTTTGCACTGGAAGAGCTACCGCTTAACTCGGCGCAATGGAGGCCAACACTGTTGAGTAGTCTATACCTAAAAAACTCCCGCGACACGGAAACTGACCACATACCATATGTTGGGTTTATCGTAAAGCCTCACCAGGATAACTTTTCTATCCAGTACGGAGACAAAAGCGTTACCTAATATCTAAGGTGAAGGATTTCTATATAGGACGTCACCATCCACAAGGTGACGGAACTTGTCTTGGAAAGTAGCAACCTTATGCAATTCATGGGTGCTGTCTACTCTCCCCGCATTCTCCACTTCAACGCCGAACGGCATCCGACCATTTCAATGCGGCCAGGACGCGCAACGTCGCGCGCGCGCTATGCCGCTCAAATCTAAATAAATGCCTCCGCCAGTGGTACGCCAAAGAATCACCCCCCGATCTATATAGCGCTGCTGATCGAATCAACTACAGACCCCATCTCCCTTTCGCCTATCCCGCCGCCATCCTCCGACACGCCGCAGCGCCGGGCCACAGTTTGCCAACTCGCCCCGATTCATTCTATCGCAATCAACCCCACACAAGGGGAAGGATAATGAGATTGTCGATGATGACACGCCGCCCTCAACTGCTCCTGTCACAGGCACTCCAGCTCAACCGCGACAAGCGAGTACTCAACCGCGCAGGCCGCGGGATATAATCGAAGACTCGGATAATGGCGAGTGGTTAGACAAGGCAGACACCCGAGACAACAGGGTCAACCAACTGGCCAATGACTCCATCGAGAGCTCTCCACCCCTCGATGAAGGGACACCGGGTTCTCTGGACGCCGAATACGATGCGCTCTTCGCGTCAAGCAGACACGGCAACAAACGCCAGCGGCTCTCCGCAGGACGCTCTCATGCCGTGGGCCGAACCCTGCAACAGAACCTCGAGGAGAGACAATCATTCTCCCCCGAACCCGAGCCGCAAGGTCAAGCATTCGACCCGCTCCAAACACCCGCTCCTCGTTCCGTGCAGCGTCCCACGCAGGACGCGGCCGCCCTAGCAACCCCAGGCCCGTCCGCCAAACCCTGGGCGCCGCTAACAGCAACGCCTGCGAGTACGCAAACGCCATTACGCAGTCGTCCGCGATTCGTGCTCTCGACCCAGAAACCGCGCAGCAGTCAGCCCGCGTTTCGAGCAGAGATACCATCCGCGACTCAGCCCGCCTCGCCGCGGGAGAGACGCAAGCCTGCCTTTGTGCTTCCTCGTTCGCCGTCGCCCAGCGCTGCTCCGGATGACATACCAGCGCCATTTTCGCCGTCGTCGAGGACGCTCCATCGACGCGGGAGACATCGCGTTGGGGCGGCGGGCTATGCGTCTGGCGGTATGGCTGCTGAGGTACGCAGCTGGATCCTTGAGATGGGAGCTACGCGCCAGCAGGGCGCTATCAATCACCCTGGCGGAGCGGTGGCAGGCGGTTCTCCGGATCTTGAGCGGTATCTCGTGACTGCACGTGTTGTCCGGGCAAGACCGGCTGTGTTGAGTAGCGCTGGGGTGTTGTCATTCGTTATGGCTGAGAAGCTGGTCATTTCACCAACTGGGGATGATGTGGACAAGGAGTTTATAAATATAGTAATTATGGGGCCCCCTCGAACAAAGCCTCCATTGCATGGGACATCATTGAGAGCCAATGGGTCGCAAACTGGCTTTCTCCACCAGGGAGATCTACTCGGAGTGCATCGGGGCCTGGCATGGCACGTCACGTTTGAAGAGTATCTGGCTCTGGGCATCTGTGACGATTTGAGAACAGATCACTTTCCCGATGACGAATCTATAAATCGCAAGCAGTGGTTGATTGCTATGGAATGGGACCTCATCGAGGAAGCCACGGGATAACCGTACACACCCCACGCCTGATGTCCGATATCAGTTCTGTGCAACGAAACGACCGATCGTATAATTTCAACACGGCTATGAGTACATGTCTATGATAATGGGTATATTTTAGATAGAAAATAACATCAAAGTGCCTCCAAATGCGCAGTCATTATTCTTTAACGGCCTTGAGAGCATCCACGGCCACATTGCAACCCCAGCGCACGAGCTTAAGCTCTTTCTCCGTGACGAGGTCTGTCTTCGCAACGACCTTGCGAATGAAATAGATCAAGCCCTTGGCAACTTGGGGTGCTTCTTGGACGCGCAGGAAAATCTGCATGAGAGACTCCTCATCCTTCGCATCGTCAGAGCTAGACTTGCTCGTCTTGTCCTTTTTCTTGGCCTTCTTGATCTTTTGCGACTGTTGGATGATGCTGATGATCAAGAGCTCGACGAATGTCTTGGTCTTGGGCTGGAGATAGGCGAAGTTGAGGTTCTTCAGGACCGCTAGTGAGAGAGTTCCGTCGGCGATGAGCATGCCGTACATTTTGGCCAAGTTGACGACGGCCTTCATGTTTACGCCGGTTTCCTCGTCGTCAGCGCCGAACTCTGCTTCTTCCTCGTCATCGCCTTGTTCACCCATTCGCTTGAAGATATTCCAGAGAGCGAACATGAACGACATCTTAAGACGGCGGCCAGATTCTCCGCAAAGGCGCCGCGCAATCAGGGCGTAATATGGGTTGTGCACATCTTCCTCCATTGCACAATGCAAGAGGACACGAGGAATTTCGAATTCTTGTGCCCGCTTCAGGCGAAGTTTGAGAAGGCGGACGTGGGCATCTTGGTAATCCGTCGCAGACATGATGGCAACGAAGATTGAGCGACGCACATCCGTGTTCATGCGGTGGGCCTTGGCTAGATCTCCCAAATCGGGCTCCGCCTCACTGTCAGTCTCAACTTCATTTGCGTTCTTCATTTGCATATCAGACAACTCTTGGCGGGCAGAGACTAGAGGATCTTCCCTCCAGCTTGCACCGACAAGCCACCATTTGCCCTTTTTGGAAGAGTCATGGATATCAGCACGGGTGATGTTGATGGGCTCTGAGGCACGGATCACCCGAGAATTGTTCAGAGAGCCCAGGATCTTGCGCATTTTGGTGATGTGCTCAGAGGTCACGCTTGCGCCGATGCCAGACTTGACTCGGTTGTTCTTGAGATCGGTAATAGTGTCGATCATGAACTTGGTCCGAACAGAGAGATTCCCCTCTCCAACCTTTGCGATGGCGGGTTGAATCAGCAAAACGATGTCCTTGAGCGCAGACGGATCGTCCTGGCGGAGTTGAGGGCCAGCATCTGTTCCAAAGTCAGTCAAGTCATTGATCAACGGAAAATAAAAGCGCACGTACTCCGGATGATCTTGAGCAAGAGCTCTGTGTTGGTCTCGTTAATCTCTTGCAAAAAAAGGCGAATGTAGTCGAACATCAATGGATGTCCTATGACATGGAAATTGTACAACTGGCATAAGAGGGACACAAGGTTGATATACTCCTTGCCCTCGAACTTGCCACCTTCATAGCCTCCTGCATCCATTGTTTCCACAATCTTCTGGACAATCTCAGCGCCAAAGTCCATACCCATAATCTTGTATACCGCGGCAATGAAACCAGCATGCAAGACAATAAAAGTATCGTTGAGTGCGGATCTCTCGGCAATGAGAGCCATCAACAAATTGATCAGGGTAGAAGTGACATTTTGACGAGGATGGTCCCGATAGAGTTTCTCGAATTCAGCAAGAATAGAAACCAAATTTGCCTCAGACAGCTTATTCAGATGTCCCTGGGCCTGGCGGCGTAATCGACTAAGAGCTTCGGTCTCGGGATCTCCACGCGCCCGCAATGAAGGCGGAATGTACTTCTGCGGTGCTGCCGTTTCAGTCTTGGACACTGGTGCCACATATGGGTTTTCGCGTTTCTTCGGTGGTGCCTTTTCTTCGTCTTCGAACCCGTCGAATTCACTATCCACGGCATCTTCCTCATCACTCTCTGATCCGAAGATTTCCTCGTCCAGATTATCCATCTCATCTTCACTATCCAGTTCGTCCTCATCTTCCTCCGGATCTTCTTCCTCCTCCTCCGAGGCTTGAGCCTTGCGTTGCAACGCCTTCTGTCTCTTACTCTGGAGCCACTCATCAGCCTCCCGCTTCCGCTTCTTGCTGTCGTCCTCCGACGCCTCCCCCAAGTCTCCCATCAGTTCATCCAACCCATCCTCGGCAAACGCCTTGGGCAGTTTCTTTCCCTTCTTCAGACCAAGCTTTTTCTCCAAAGCAGCGATCTCTGCATCATCCTGGGCCAGCTTGGACTTGACAGTCTCGGAAAGATGGCTACCGCGTGGGAGACTCTCGTCATCGCCGTCCTCGTCGCTCTCATCGTCGTGGCTCTCCCCTTCTTCCTCATCCTCGTCGCCTTCCTCTTCATCGAGCGATATGAGGTGCCGTTCCAGTTTCGTCGCGACTAATTTGGGGTTTGACGCTTGCTTTTTGGTAGACGCCTGCGTGCTGTTCAACACAGCTGCCGTGTCGTCACCGGACTCCTCGTCCTCATTCAAGTCAAAGGAATCCTCATCCTCATCTTCGTTTTGCTGTGGTCGTCGTTGGAAATTCTTCTTCACTGACGCTGCAGCAGGTCTCCCCGATTTCTTATTGTTTCGTTCCGCTTGCCGGCGTTCTTTCCTGTTTGCAGGTCCATTCCGTTGTCGCTTCTTGTCCCCATAAGTATCCCTTATCCCGAGCTCTGCGCGTAAGCCCCGTGGAAGGGAGGTTGTGTTGTGTTGCGGACGTGGCATGGTGGGTGTTTTCTGGAATTTGTTTGCGACGTCGATCGAAGAAAGATGCTGATAGCCTGGCGGTGAACGAACTTTTTTCCAACTGCCCACCTTTCTGCCCGTCAATCCCCAAGGCGGCGACGCACACACAGCGGAGTTTCCTTTCCCCCCACGAGACACTGGCGTTGCTGGCCGAGCATCACTACAACTTCAGCTTGCGAGACCAGTCAATTCCTGCGCGCGTTGCTATTACACCTGATTTCAATATGGCGCCGCACTTGAGCAACGAGGAGGTGAGCTTTGGACCTATCTGCTGAGCTTCTGGATTTGCACTTCGGCCACCAGATCAACTCCCGCAGTAGCAGAAGCGATAGTGTTAATATTGTTTTGTTGCTATTCGCAGTTCTTTACCTCCCTCACCGACCTCCTCGCCAAAACCTCTCAAAAGGCCCGCGGCTCAATTTTCCTGACGCAAAAGCCCCTCGTCGACGGCATCTCTAATTCCCCGCCATCCATCCTTATCCGTGCGACAGACGGTAACACCAATGCCCCGAACCCCAAATCCGGAAGCAAGGATGGCAAGATCACCAAGAAGAACTCATCGAAGAATAAAGTGAAGTTCTCGACAGTTGTGAATGCAGCCGATCTGGAGGCATTTTTCACCCGTTATGCCGATGTGTGCAAGGCCGGCATGACGGGCTTGAAGAAGCGGGACCGCAGCAAGCGCAAGGCAAAGGGCAAGGGTGGAGCTGCAAAGCCAAAGGCATAGATGTCATTCTTTTTTTTTTGATTTGTACACATCGGTGCTAATGGGCCGAGTGTGATGTGATATCCGCCGATATGGCTCTATTTCTTCTTGCATTTCCTGGCGTTTCCTGGTGGCCTCCTTGTCGCAAAATCCTTCGATGGTGATTCTTTTTCGAGCTTATTCTTAACGTACATAAGAGCTTTTGCCATCTCTGGTGCCTTACATTTCGTAACTTATGGTCTCAATGAGACAGTATTTTGAGTATTTTGCTCGCGTTGTCATGCGTAGTTTTCTCATCTCACTAGAGTAGGAACTAGCCGATAATCAGAGGGAATTGCCCTTTGCCCTCCTCGACATGGAAAGCCCATTTGGTTCCTTTGTATTCATCCCTTGGGGTTGCATTGACAGGGAACTTGCCCTTCACCGGGCCCGTAATCGAGACCATACTCGTGGTGTCCTTCTTGGGCTCCTCCCAGGCTCCGCCAACGGGCACAATATTGTACCGAAGGATGACCATGGCAACCAGAAGCAGAATCTCAGAGCTTGCAAAGTGCCGGCCAGGGCAGATGGTTGGTGACAAGCCAAATGTCAAGAACCCACCCGCCCGGCGAGAGTCCTTCTTCTCCCCATTGTTCATGAAACGACGCTCATCGAATACTCCCGAGGTATTGCCCCAAACTTCTTCGCGCTTTGCCATTGGAATCGACGGCATGCTGACTGTATTCCCGGCCTTGAGAAGGTACTTGTCTGCAAGGAGCGTGTCTTTGGTAATAAGACGTGTTGGGGAGGAGTTTGAGCGGGTACGAAGAATCTCCTGGAAGGTGGACAGCAAGAGAGGACACTTCTCCCGGATCGCGGTCAAGTCAATGCTGTGGGTGCCATCTGCACCCACAGAGAGAGCATTCGCCTTGATCTCCTGTTGCAATTCTTCAAGAAGCTTTGGTCGGGTGTACAGATCGAAGAGGCACCAGAACATGGCAGGGACAGTGTTCGACACAAATGCAATTAGCATGCCGACTTCAAGCTTGGAGTACTCTTCGAGAGTGAGACCACCCTCCATGGATACTTTCAACCGCGCATGCGTGAGCTCGGATGCCTCTGCTTGGCCATCCTCTTGCAAGTACTTCAAGATTGCACGCTCGACCTTCCGGCGACCCTTCCAGGCCTTGCGAGCCGTGAGCCAGGGCAGAGTGTTGGCAATGAGTAAACTGAGGCCAGTTTCAAAGTCCCTGAAGGCTCTTTAGTATCAAAGTGTCTTTGCACAGGACGAAGCTAACTCACCACCACGCATCCTGGATTTCCTTCTCTTTGTAAGGGTTCATCGGGCCGTACGTCGCCTCCGTGCTGGCAGCCATGGTGGCCTCTTTACACCACTCGTACAAGTCGAAAGTGGACATGTCGCCCAGCTTCTCGATAAATGGCTGAATCAATTGGATCATCTTCATATTCATGATGTCCAAAGGTTTCCCGACCAGGGTCGGGGTCATGGCGTGCATAATCTTGGGGCCGAGGCCTTGGCCACCATTCTCCGTCTCCTTGAGAATGTTCAGTGTCTTTTGGTTCGTAATGCCAGCGATATTTTTGGCACTGAACAACAGCAGTGGCTCAAAACTGAGGGTTTTGGCATTGCGCTGCACAGCCTGCATCAAGTCCGGAGATGTGATGACATAGAACTTTGTGAATAACATGTCTAGTCCGATGATGGGCTGATCAGGGTGCTTCTTGCTGTTGAGATCATTAACTTCCATCCAGACTTCCTGGAATTGGATCACTTTGTAAAGTGACTTACGCCTGGTTACCCCAGTGGCCGACTCCATGCCACAACATGCCGAACATGTGTCCCAGAATCGGGATGCCGCTGTTCACCATCGGCGGTTCGCGAGGGTCATGCCGCGATCCATTGAACGCGAAGTATCCCAGCGCCACGACAGCGCCGAGTATCAGCAGCTGGGTTATATCGATCATTGCGATATCTTGAACCAGAATGTCCCTTTGGTAATGAGCGAGAGCGACCAGCTCCGGAGACAAGAGAATGGGCCTTGAAACCCCGATGCAGTTGAATGCGATCTGGTAGTTGTCAACTCATTCTCCTGGGTCAACCGTCAAGACTATCGGTCGATTCAACTCCTCGAGGCGAGGCGCTAGAGACCTAGGCTAGGGTCCGTGGTCTTTGGTTCCACTTTGCTTTGCTTTGGGCGAACCGAGATTAAGGGGCTTGGGGAGTGGGCCAATCACCCCTTCCACATTCAGGCTGTCCCCGCTCGCAAGTGTGCTTCTACCCGCGATGGACACGGAGAGTGTGACCATACACTGACAGCATGCATAGGTACGGCCTCGTAGGCACGTAGGATGCTATCTGTGCATAGACAAGCTTGCCATCGCACTTGCCAACTCCCAAGGTAATGCATGACTAATAAACAGGTAGGTGGCGGGCAATAGCCGACCTCGGCCTCGAGGCCCGACTGGAATCCACCTGTGCTTTGGTCAGAGCAGAGCCAAGCGAGGTATATCTAGGTTCGGCAGTTGGATTATAGGTGCCTTAGGTATCACGTACCTACTTCGCCAGCTCATCTGCATGAGCACCTGGTATTATGGGAGCTGTTCTTCCACAATAGCTACAGGCAGTAACTAGGTGGATGATTTTCAAAAGGAAAGTTCCGGGCGTCATCAAGGTTTCGGGGCCTTCCAATGGATATCCAGAGATTAGGTCAATTAGCCTCAAATACTCCGGTAAGGAGCCATGGAACCAGCCAAGATCTATCTGTCGACAGCATACCTTGGAAGGTACGTACCAAAATTGGCATTTTCTCCAATAGCTAGGTTAACCTTAATGTGTCCAAGAGTGCTCAGGTCGGGATACCAAGTTCTTCGAAAAAATATATATTATCAACTACCTAAATGACAGTCGTAGGTGGGGAAGCACTCGTCGAGATGGTACATGCAACGCTATGATACAGAAAGAAACCAAGGAAACCAAAACCATCCATGCCTAATATACCCTCCTCGTAGGAACCATGCAAGTCAGCTCCATAACAGTCATCAATCAAAAATTAGTACAAAAACAGCCCGGGTCGGTCGTGGTGTCACATGCAAAGGAGGAAGGAGACATTAAAACAGAAGTAGTGTCAAGAATCACAGAGAATGGGAACGTAAGACAAGGGGCAAGATGTCACTCAACCAGAGTCGGTCAGACTAGTCGAGATCCCAGGGATCCAGCTTCCTGGACATCTCGGCGTCTTCATACTCGGACGAAGGCTCACGCTCCAGCGGGAAACTGAAGTCATCTTCATTAACGGGCTCTTTCTTCGATGAGTGGGAACCTGTGCTGGAGCCCCTGCGAGTAGAATTGAGAGTCGGACTGATGGCAATGCGAGCCGCAACGTGAAGCAGGATAATAAAAAGCTGAATAGGCGGTACCAACACGAGTGACAAAGCCTTTGAAAGGAGAGATGAAGCTTGATCGTTCGGGGGAGGTTGGTAAATGGTAGAAGGTGGTGGCATGGGAGAGACGTCACGTTGTCTGGTTGCCTGTGCCCGGCGACGAAATTCAGTGCTCATATGGCGGAAATCTGTGCTGGGTGACGTAGCACTAGTAACGGCCAGTTTATTGGTGGAGGGAACGCTCTCTGACGGCTGCTTATGCGGATCCTCTCGAACTATGTACTTTGGCATCATGAATTCTGGCTGCGGACTTTTTCTGACAGACTCTTCCGGTGATAGGAGGGTAGAGGGGATATTGGCTTCCGGAAGAACGCCATGCTGAGACTCCTCGGGCACAGAGGCCGGCTTTTCAGAGAGCTGAGCTACAGAGGCAGCAACAGAAGGGGCTGTTTCGCGGGCAGCACCATGATTCTCCACGGGAGTAGTGTGGGCGGAGGGGGTTCCTGAAGGGGGAGGGAAATCAGCAGAATGGAACGACTCTGGTGATGAAGAGAAGGAGATGTCGTGATCCACGTCATGATCTTCATCGTCTAGTTCAGCATCGAAGCTTTCGCATGGAACCGAGGCGCGTTCCGTGATGAGATCTTGTGTGAATGGAATTATGCCAGGAGCTGCATTGCTCGCTACGGCTGAAACGCCATTACCAGGGACCTCTTGATGGCCGGGCATGGCTTTTGACTCCAAATCAAATTCAAAGTCTTTAGGGGCGCTGACAGAACTTGGGGTTGCCGGAGGAGGAACAGTGCTTGGAATCTCTTCCAGGACTGCACCCATTGGAGCTGCCGAGGCCACCGACACGCCCTGTGAGCCATCCTTGAAGGAGCTTTCTTGACACATTCCTGGTGATGTTAAGATGATTTCAGGAGGCGAAGCTTCTTGTGCTTCAGAGGTATCACCTGGTCTGGAAGCTTCTTCAACATCATTTAACCTGGAAGCCTCGTCAGACTGACTGGCCCCCTCTAATACTGGTAGATTCCTGACGGAAGATTCGCCAAAGGCGCTGGACTCTTCTTTTGTCTCCGGCTCTTCAGATGCTGAAGGTTCTTCTAGCACTGGAATGGCATCGAACTTCGCCCGCAGGCTAGTGAAAGTCTGTTGTGTCTCCGTGATAGAGCGTCTAATCGGCGCCACGTTCACAGGCGCCCCGTAATCATTTTTAGCAGTTGGCGACTCATCACCAACTGGCGCAGCCTCCGACGTCGCGCTAGGGGTTCTTTGGGGTGTCAGCCCACTGTCGTCCGTGGCAGCACCATCTGTGTCGTCGCCAGTACTAGCAGAATCGGGCCAATCCGACTTGCTCTCAAGGTGCGAACCTTGGTTGCTTCCTGAGAAGGGAAGCACGCCATCTTTGCGTTCCTTGGGTTTCCATGCCTTCTTGCGCCGTGGTGCCGTTGCTTCCTCAGGCAGCTCGATGGTAAACGCGCGCTTGAAAGGACATGGTGTGACCTCATATCGAAGCACAGTTGGCAATGCAGCCTTGAGATCCTCCACTAGTGCCTTATCCTCTGCGGTCTCATGTGGCAACTCGATCCGATAATAGGTAAGAGGGCGAATGCGCAAGACGAACTTGGACACGCCGTCAACACACCAACATTGGGAGTTTTTTAAGATGGCGTGAACGACATTTCCACATTTCAAGAAAACAGTCAGTCCTCGTTCCAGTCTGAGGGGTGCGGTTGCGACAGTTCGTTCGGTGGCCGAGCGCCAGGGGAGGGTCTCGATGGTATCAACGGGGTAGTCGAAATCGGACGGCGCGGAACTTGATGGAATCGGTACGAGTGCCCTGGGCGCGAAATGAACAACTCTGGCAGAAGGGTGGTAGAAGATGACGTTTTCCGAAAGATTTGGCGCAGCCGAACCGCGTTGCGCATGCGGGTTTAACTTAGTGGGGAGAGTAATGGCGCGACGGATGGACTGTAACGGGCCCGAGGACTCATTTAGAGGCTCGGGCATCGTCAAGAATGAAATGTAGAAGGCAGTAGACAAGCGACAGGTGATACGATCGAGATCCCGATCATCGGGAGGGCATGGCGGGAGGAAGAAACGCCCAGAGCCCGCGATCGCGGCCTACAGTCGTACCCCCGTCTTTCCATCCTTGAGCGCTTCGCGCCCGCGGGGACATGTGAATCACGCCTCAGGCATCAACTATCAGGTGATTCCCCATGACGCAGCCAACATAAGTGGATGCCTGCATGATTGATACCTTGTTTTTCTCATCCTCCAGGTCGGCAGAGGAACCTCTACAAGAGGTTGACACAAGACTCGCTCAACATGGAAAAGAGCTTAACTCTATCCAACTTCGAACCCAATGCGGTGATCCGCGGCTTCCAGCTCACTGTGGTAGGAAGTATGTCCCATGTGCTATCCCTTTGCAGGCTTGAGTCTCATCAAGCAGAGCTCTTTCTCTCCAGCTCTAGCAAGCTCATGAGCAGACTCCCTTCGGTTGCTCCATGAAGGCTCAATGAGAGTTTAATGGGACTTTTACTATCTGTTAAACATCTACTCGCCTGTTCTGATGGCTAACTTGACGAAATAGCTATTCGGGCTCTGCAAAACCCCGATCTCTTCAAATATGAGCACTTTCGCCAAGCGGCCCTTGCTGTCGGCGTAGGAATAATCATTCAGCTTATTGTCCAGATCCCAGTAGGTCATGAAGTGTGAGTTCTTCAATGGCCATGGGTCGCTGACATAACCTATAGATCATCGCCCTCAAGTTTGTCCTGTATATACTCTCATGGATCATCAATTTGGACCATGCGACATGGGATGACAAGGTTCTAGGGGGCATGGAATTCATGTCCAAATCTGTGCTCCAGGTGCCATTTCTGCTGATGACTCTGATGGGCTATGTGACACCTACACTGGATGAAATGTTGGTCGTTAACTTGCTCAGTGAACCAAGTTTCTCCTCGCTAATCGAAATACAGTTTCATGCAATCCATCGAGTGGGTCGATACCACATACATCCAGAAGCACAAGTCTGAGAATCCAGATACTCTGCGTGCCATGTACTACCCTAGCTTGGTCATGTTCCCAACTAAGGGCGGTCCTCGTTCCTCACGGCCCAAATCAGAAGCTATCATGATGTTTGTGCATCGATATGCCAAGAGAATGGGAATGCTTCTCGGGCTCTACCTGGTTTCTCTCACACCAGTCATTGGTCGATTCGTGATGCCCGCAGCAAGTTTCTACACGTTCCGCAATCATGTGGGCACAGCTCCTGCTGCCGTCATCTTCGGTGCGGGTGTGATCCTGCCCAAGGCATTCATTGTCAAATTCCTCCACACTTACTTCGCGTCGAGAAGTCTGATGCGGGAGCTCGTAAGTCTTATCGATAATTTTTGATTTTATGCTGAAACCCAGCTAACAACTCCTAGCTGGAACCTTACTTCCGCCGGATCAAGTTCACGCCTGAACAAAAGCGCCGGTGGTTCCGTGACAGGGAAGGTGTCCTTTTCGGATTTGCCTTTGCTTTCACCGTTGTCCTAAAGACTCCATTTATCGGTGTACTTATGTATGGAGTTGCCGAAGCATCCACCGCCTACCTCATCACTAAGATTACCGACCCGCCACCTACTCCTGCGGAGAGTGAAGGCTTTGCCGAGAGCCAAGTGACATGGAAGAACAAGCACGATTTCTTACGCTTGTCTCTCGAGAACATTGACAAGCTTAATGTTGTCACGGATGAAGACGGGTCTAAGGGCACTTCGTCGACTCCTGGAAAGAAGTTCTCTTAGCATCTGCGATAAAGTGAGACGTTGCACGAAGTAGATATTTTTATCTGCGTCGGTAGGTGTGCCACGAGCCACAATTTTATCGCTTGGGGCTATCTATCCGTGCGCTTTAAAACTTCGCATGGTGAAAATTTGTGATATCGTCCTTGGAGTTCCATTCTATCATGACCTTCCTGTGCCGAGAAATCGAACTTCGAATCATCTAGACAAATGCAAGAATGAGTCTGTGGTCGACCTGATTAGCAAAAGACGACGAAGTCCATGAAATGATCGCCAAGATGTTTTCATATACCGCAGACTCTAGGGTTACGAGAGAAGAGCAACCCTCGAGCGGGCCACTCGGTTGAAGTTCGTATGGATCTGATAAGCCCAAAAAGCACATCAGAAGAACAGCGGGCCGCGTCATTCAGCGTGTTGAAGAATTTATAAGTGAAGCCATGCTTCATGACAAGCACAGTCTTATCCGAACATGATTTTACGTGGGTTCTGGTAGATCTCAGTAAATTCCTGGAAAACCAAGCTACCTATAAAGTTGGAACATACAAGAACGTCAATCTAAAGCAGAGCACCTGATTCTCAGTTCGATCCCGGGACATCGTGAGGAGTGGTAGGATTCCTCTGCCTTTTCAATACCTATATTCATCCTCTACGCTATGTTAAATTAGATCCTGATCTAGATGTCCGACATCAGGTCCTCTCCCGGTAACAGCAGAGTAGCCCGGCAGCGTGGAAGGGTTATCATTTAAAAAAAGTTCCAATTGAGTGACCGCGTGCGATGGCCTAGTGGTCCGTAAAGACCCAGTATGGCTATCCAGGTTTCAGCTAACTGAGGCCGGCTGTCTGGGCGGAGAGATGAAGCTTGTGTGGATCTCCCTCAGGTGGCGGTGCCCGGGGATTCTTTTTTGGTTATACCCAGAGGTTGACCGCGCTATATTATTACCTTTTGTAGATTTTTTGATATAAATTTGATACTAGCATAACGAGTAATATTAAGAGAGTATTATTAATATTTTTCTAAAAGTTTATCGAATTAACTAGCGCTTATAGGTGTGTGTTGAATTTTAGCCCTGGAACTGACATCGAATCTTGAGCATCGCGGGCTGGAAATGGAGCATCGTCAGAGCATCAATTTTGGTTTATGGTAACCGGAGGTTGCCAGTTCGATTCACAAGGTGGAGATAATTTCTTCTTCGACACTCTGCGAGAGTTGGCGCGTCGACTCTTGAACATGACCTGGTATCAAAGCTTTGCATCTCTCCAACTTATCGTCGCCAGCCCCAAGTGCCACAAGCCAAATGGCCAGTCTGCTGGACCCAAGCAGCAGCTCTAGGAGCCCTTGGTGGGGAGATATTCACCGAAAAATCTAGCCAAGGTCGGCCTGACGCTCAGCGACTCGTCCCGTCTTCTTCATGCATCATATGTACATCGACCGATTCTGGTGGCTGTGGCAGAAGCAAGACCCTCTCAACCGACTCTACGACATCAGCGGCCCTGCCCTGAATGAGACGGCCAATATTGAGCCAGCTGGTGGCTGGCAGAACGTTACTCTGCACTATGAGCTCTCGTCCTTTAGTATCATGCCGAACACTACGATTGCACATGTGATGAATACCCAGGGTGGACATCTGTGCTACAACTACGACTAGTCAAGTCGTGTCGCACCCGACCTAATAAGCTGCGGTTGATTGGAAATTGACATCCCCAGCCATTCATTGAGACGAATCCAATCGAGGTGATGTCTGCGAAGATCACGGTGATTACGAAAGTACTCCGAGGAAGTTCCTCTAATTCGACAGACTCGGGACATACTATGTGTCAACACTTCTCCAATGTAACATAGATAGACTTGAAGAAAAACGAAAATGATTGGCTTGAAAGACAAGGTTCCAAGTCTTACGAGGACAATGCGCTCGATTTGGAGAGATAAAGCTATCAGAGAGAGGGGGGTTTACCCCTCTGCGGAGAAGTGCACGAGCTGCGCCTTATCTCTGCGCCATCCCCGAATTCCCCGTCCACTCTTCTCGTCTTATCAACCTTCAATTTCTCCTCGGAATTCGGTGTACGATATCTCTGTCTCAACTACTTTTTCCCATCCCTGCAGGTCACATTATCCCTCAAAATGGGCATCAAGGAAATTCGCACCGCCTTGAAAGTCGACCTTAACAAACACGCCCGTGACCAACCTGGTCTACACGTACGTCAGAGCTTGATCATGATTTCTTTGCAGACCCCAAAAGCTGACTGGAATAGAATCGATGGCACCCTGACAGTACGAACTTGTCGAAATGCATCATCTTCCCTCAAGCTCTTTCCTAACAATAAATTCTCCCGGACAGTTCCGGCATGCGGCAAAATTGCCAACAATGAAGTCGTCAAGATCGAGTGTCTGGACTGGACAGGCGGACAAATCAAGAATAACGACTCGGCCGAGGACGTGCGAACAGTCGATTTGACCGAGATTCATTATTTATCTGGGCCTTTCGACATTGACACGGCCGAGCCGGGAGACGTCCTCCTCGTTGAGATCCAAGATGTCCAGCCATTCCAAGACCAGCCGTGGGGATTTACCGGGGTATTCGCCAAGGAAAACGGTGGAGGTTTTTTGGATGAGATCTACCCCAAAGCGTATATACAATGCTCCGCTGGTTGAAACTGAGATTCTAACTGTCGAGATGCAGTGCAAAGGCAATCTGGGACTTTGAAGGCATCTTCTGTTCCAGTCGGCATATTCCTGGTGTCCGTTTCGCCGGGTTGATCCATCCCGGAATCCTAGGATGTGCACCATCAGCTGAAGTCTTAGCTGAATGGAATCGACGCGAAGGTGAGCTCATCGCAGCTAACACCGTTGCCGGTCGTGTCGTTGCACAGCCGCCGCAACCTAAGAATGCCCATGCGGGGAGTGCCGCTCAAGATATCAAGGAAAAGGTGGCAAAAGAAGGAGCCAGAACGATCCCAGTGAGTAAATGACTATGACTATGACTACCTCTAAGCAAACTGGCCTTACTCAGCATGTCATTAGGGTCGCCCTGAGCATGGTGGTAATTGCGACATTAAAAACCTTTCCCGTGGCTCCAAAGTGTATCTACCAGTCCACGTCCCTGGCGCCAAATTCTCCGTTGGAGATTTACACTTCTCCCAAGGCGATGGTGAAATCTCTTTCTGTGGCGCTATCGAGATGGCCGGTGTGATCACACTCAAGTTCACTGTCATCAAAGGCGGCATGGCGAAGATGGATATGAAGTCGCCCATCTTCCTGCCGGGCCCAGTTGAGCCTCAATTTGGTCCGGGGCGTTTCCTTACTTTTGAGGGGTTCTCGGTTGATGAGCATGGTAAACAGCATTACTTGGATGCAACGGTCGCCTACAGACAGACTTGTCTACGTGTGATCGAGTATCTTAGAAGATACGGTTACTCGGATTATCAGATCTATCTTCTTCTCTCGTGTGCTCCAGTGCAAGGGCATATTGCAGGGATTGTGGATATTCCAAATGCGTGTACTACACTTGGCGTGCCGATGGATATTTTTGACTTTGATATCAGACCGGAGGCTGATGTGGTAAAGCGAGACATGGGAAGCTGTGCTTTTGCAAGTGAGTGAGTGATATTATACCAGGTAGCAAGCTATTTACTTTTTCAATACGAGGCCTTTTGTAAGCTTTAAAGCTTGTTCTCTCTATTTCCAACGCAAGTCCATTCATCTTCCTTGACATCCTGAAAATCCATCACCTTATTGGGACCACCAAATCGGTTCTGCGTAGAGGTCCAGTCTCGCTGAACGGCAATCTCAGGCCGCCACCGGACCACTCTTTTCAACTCTTCCTGCAACTTCCCTTCTAATGCATCGACGATAAACCCACCAATCGACGGCATCTGCATAGCCCCATTCCCAGAGCCCCCCACAGCGACCAGAAGGGAAGAATATTCTGGATGCCGATCAATCAAAAATGCCCGATCAACCGTATCAGCATCCCAGCAGATTCTGGCAAAAGAAAAAGGCCTCTCCGCGAGATGCGGCATAGTCTCTCGCAAGAAGCTTCTCACACGAGCTTCTGCTTCAAGCGGAATTTGGTCTTTGGCGAACGGAACGCTCCTCTTTTCACCGGGGTTTTGCGAGGTTTCAATGGAATTGATGTACCCGGGGTGCTCGTCGCATATCTTGAGTTCGTGCTTGTCCTCGTCGGGTTCCATGAAGAAGCCCTTGGCGACATTGAAGAGCACGGGTAAATTACGGTAATTCTGAGCCTCTTCTGCGGTCATTGGGATATGGCATAGCGTCCACGCGGTGGGCCGTAGCTGCTTTTTAAAGTCGAGAAGCTGGTCAGA
The DNA here is from genome assembly GCA_037042255.1 of Penicillium sp. PG106-07D. NCBI lineage: Eukaryota > Fungi > Ascomycota > Eurotiomycetes > Eurotiales > Aspergillaceae > Penicillium > Penicillium sp. PG106-07D. The sequence goes on along the minus strand of JAXQJV010000022.1, from coordinate 7,005 downwards.
GCCAGCACCAGCTGCCAGGATAATATGATCTGCGCGGTGGACGGTGCCGTCTGCAGTTTGGGCACCAGTCACATCGCCATTGTTGTAGGTGAGAGCGACGACCTTGCCGTGAGGGGTGCCCGTCGTAAATTTGACACCGAGTCTTTTCGCCTCTGTATAGGCTGAGACCATGGCTTTGCGTGCATGAATCCAGCCCGCATCCTTCTGGCTGAGCCATCCTTTCCATCCGGGGAAGTCTCCAGTCAGGACACCAGGCGGCATTGCTTTGCGGAAATCCTCAGCGGTCTCGAGGGTGACAAAATCGCCTTTTGTTGATTCGATCTCTTCCTCTTTGATGTGCTGGATGAGTTCGGGCGTACTTGCCGAGACTATGAAGCCTGTCTCGTGGAAGAAGGGAGAGAAGATAGGGTCTGTTTTCCAACCCTTCAATGCTGCTCGAGTGCAGGTTGCAAAGTCAACACTTCTCGCATCCTTAAAAGCATCTATCCGCGTTTCAGTATCAAGTCCAGCAAGAAAGTGTGATTTACTTACCTTTAACCTCCTTATGCTCCATAATTTTGTTAACATCGTTGCCTGCGGCAATAGGCGACGGGACATCAAATGGATCGAGGACGTGAACATTGTCATATCCTCTTCGGGCCAGGTGGAGGGCAGTCGAGCAGCCCCAAGTCCCTGCCCCGATGATCAAAATCGAGGATTGTGGGGTCAACGCAGGTGGCGTCATTTTAGTAAAGCGCGCACGGGGAAGAGGAGTCAGATGAGAACTCTACTAGAGAGAATTGTTGGAAAGTAGCCGAGAGTGAAAGACGAGTAGACTGGTTTCTAGAGTGACTAGCTCTTATAGATGCGCTAAGAGCCTCGGAACAAATCGAGCGTGGACCACGCTTATCAGCAACAGGAGCAGGTCCCATCGCGTGGACCTTCCTCCCCCTCCTAAAACCCGGGGTAAGTCTACGACTCGGGTAAAAGGTAAGCTTCTCCGCACCGGCCCAAACTCCGATCCCTGCTTCTTTATCGCCACAGTCAGTAGATATGAGTCTATGACTGCCTCACGGAGAAGCTCAGTGGTGATAATCATCTAGGCTGTCGCTTGGAGCTTCCATGCCATTTTAGCTTCCGAGGTGGGCGTTATCATTACCAATTGAATAGAGACGATCACTTGCCAGGCGGCACGGCCCCGACCAATTGGGACAATCAGGTCTGTGCTTGGATATCGACCATCTGGCTATGCTACCTGAGAGTCAATCTATAAAAGCCTTCTAAAGTCCCATCCTCTTTCTATCGACATAAGCGATCAGATTTATAAGTCATTTGAAGCCTCACCATGACCGCTGGCGATATTGTGGGCACAGATGTCCCTGGGACAGTCTATCTAGTTGATGGTACGAGCCCCCGTGTATACTCAAAGTCGTCTCGGAGTGTGAAAGACTAACTTGACTGCATTGAAAGCATCACGCACCCTTCATGATGCCGCACATGCTGGAAATCAAGATATTCTACTCATACCGCAACCATCTGCGTCTCTTGCCGATCCGCTAGTAAGTGAAGATAGTTTCGAAAACGGGCTCGATGAATCAATAATGCTGATCGTATAAAAGAACTGGCCTCGCTTCAAGAAAATCTGGTCTCTCTTTCTTATATCAGCATATGCCTGTGTATTCTCCTTCGGCGAGAATAACTGGGGGGCGTCATGGACGCTGATCTCCGAAGACACCGGCGTCAGCTTGACCAACATGAACGGGGGCAGTGCCCTGAACTATCTCCTGCTGGGATTTTTCAATATCATCTGGATTCCCACGGCAATGAAGCTGGGACGGAAGATTGTCTACATCTTGAGCTTGATGATTCTTCTGGGTGGCAGTGTATGGGGCGGATTCTATCACGGGACTGCTCAATACTACATTATGCTGGCACTTCAGGGTATCGGTACGGCGGCGTATCAGGCTTTGATTCAATTGACGGTAGGTGGGAGATAAATTTTCACGCGAAGACATCGAAGCTGATCTTGGATAGATCTTTGATATGTTCTTTACCCATGAGCGAGGCCGGATGGTTGCTATCTACATCTTCTTCCAGCAGCTCGGCTCTATCCTGGGATTGATTCTTGGAGGGTACATCAGTGATGGGATTGGCTGGCGGTGGTCCTCGCCGATTGTAGCGATCGCATGTGTACGCAGTCTCCATCTTGATAAACCAGAGTACCCGAACTGACAATAAAGATTAGGCTGTGCTCATTTTACTCTTCATCTTCAGCTTCGACGACACCATGTTCCCAAGATACCGGTTCAACCAAGCTTCAAACACTCAAACGGGAGATCAGACCGAAGCAAAAGAGCAGCACGAAAAGAACAATGATAGTGGGGCCCCAGTCACGGAGATTGACAGCCACGGCGTCGGAGAGGACATTACTCCACGTTCGTACAAGCAAAAGATCGCTTTGGTTCATTACTTTGCCGACGACAAGACAACCTGGTTCCAATACTTCCGTCGCCCATTCTACCTCTTCGCCTTTCCCAACATCGTGCTCGCCGGTATCCAATTTGCCTTTGGCTGCACAGCAGGTATTGTCTCCTTCAACACTATCTCTGAAATCATGACAGAGGCACCGTACAACTGGAGCGCAGGATCCACTGGACTCATCTTCTTGGCTGCACTTGTTGGCAACTTTCTAGGGTAAATAGCCCCCTTCCAAGCAGCAAGCGATTCCTAACTGATCAATCATAGCATGGGCGTGGGATCCCTGTCCGACTGGATCGTCCTCGTCCTAGCCCGCCGAAATAAAGGCTACAAGGAACCTGAAATGCGTCTCTGGGCCTACATTTTCCCATTTTGCTTTGCCGCCATCGGGTACTTCACTTATGGCTGGGCTGCTACGAATGGGGATGCTTGGATATCCATTGCCATTGGCTTGTGTTGTCTCATCGCGCAGCAGGTTTCAATCACCAGTCTGGCAACCGCGTATGCCATGGAATGCTTCGACGGGGTGTGTCCATCCATAATCGCCCGTTATATCACCCAAATATTCCTTTTATCTAACGTCTGTATGTTTCTAGATATCCGGCGAGCTCGTCGTCGTACTGGCCATCTGCTCGTCTTTGATCAACTTTGCCATTTCGTATTCGGTGCAGCCGTTCATCGATAGCACTTCTTATGGATGGACGTTTACCTGCTATGGCATTCTTGTCGTCATATCTGTCATGCTAGGTGGTCCCATGATCATTTGGGGGAAGACGTGGCGCCGAAAGTGCAAGACGCGATATGAACTCTTCCTGGCTGAAACTGGCTCTGGTTCTCGTTGAGCGATCAGCAGGTCTTGTAAGGGGTCTCGATACTACACCGGTGTGCGTAAGTTTAGCCAGTTTTGTAACTGGAAATGTTTCAACTTCCAGTCTTCACGTGGTTGAGCTTGGGTGTATTCTCACGATAACGTTTGAGAATGTGATGATTCAGGTCAATTACTTAGGAATGTTCTTCCACATCTTTTGGCCTCTAGAACGTGTCACTTCACCGGGTTGCTCAACTTTCAGAGCTTAGCTAGTTTTGAACCAGGGTCCCTAGAATATTTTCTTGAGAAGCGATATGAGTTCAAGAAAGTAGTAATTCTTAGAGTCTTGAATTTGTCTTGATGAGTTTATCACACATCGAAAAATAGAAAGAGTCACGTCGTGAATCGTTAAATTACAAGTTTCTCACGAGAAGAACTTGCGAGCAGCTGCCTTGTCCTTTGCATCGCGGTCCTTGATAGCCTTCTTAACCTTGGCAATCTCATTGGTGATGCCCGCGTCGGTAGGGGCGAGCTTCGCAGCCTCCTGGAGATCGTTGAGGGCCGCCTCCTCCTCTTTCAGACCTTGGTGGGCGAGAGCGCGGCGGAAGTAGACCTTGGCCAGGTCAGCATCCTTGGCCTTGGCAGCCTCAGCAACCTGAAGAGCGTACGAGGCCCAGCTCTGAGCTTGCTGGTATTGCTGAAGCTTGTTGGCGAGCAGGGACGAGTTGGAGTGGAGGGTAAACCGGAGGGCCTTCATCTGCTCGCCCAGCTCCTTGGGGTCGCTGTCGGCAGGCTCGGGGAACTCATTCAGGTATCGCAGGCCCTTCTGGTACTTCTCCAGACCGAGGTTGAGCTCGCCCTTCTTGAAAGCGGTGTTACCGAAGCCCTTAAGATCAGAGGCGATCTTGAGCGCAAGCGGGGCCGTCAGCTCTTCACCCTGGTGGTCCTCGGGGAAGTCCTCGTAGGGGTCGCCCGTAGCATCCTGGACACGCTTGTCGGCGTTGGCGTAGTCATCACCGGAGAGCTCACCACAGTCCACCACGGTCACATCGGTCTTGGGCTTGTCGGACTGGGTCGGCATATTCTCGATCTTGCGAATGATGCTCTTGCCGTTGAGTACCTCACCGAAGACGACGTGCTTGCCATCGAGGTGGGGAGTAGGGACGGTGGTCACGAAGAACTGGCTGCCGTTGGTGCCGGGGCCGGAGTTGGCCATGGACAGGAGGAAGGGACGGTCATGCTTGAGGTCAAAGTTCTCGTCGGGGAACTTTTCGCCGTAGATGGACTCGCCGCCGGTACCGTTGAACGCAGTGAAGTCACCGCCCTGGATCATGAACTGCTTAATGACGCGGTGGAAAATGGAACCTGTACACGGGTTGAGTTAGCTTGGCGATTGCCGCGCAAGTACGAGGTGTAGAGATAGGTGTGCTGATTGCGACGTGCCCTTGTATGTCAATGGCTTGCCCTGGGTGCCAGTTCCCTTCTCGCCGGTGCAGAGAGCTCGGAAGTTTTCTGCGGTCTTCGGGACGACTGTTCACAGGAACAAAGTTAGCCAGGTCTTTCTGTGTGGTCGTCACGGCGAGCGCTCATGTACCATCATTGAACTGTGCGAAGTAAAAAGTCAACTTGTCAGGCTCTCTTGAACGCCATTCAGAACGGGACTCTTCTTACCAGCTCAAAGGTCACACGGCCGGCCTTCTGGTCACCAATCTGAATGTCAAAGAAGACACGAGGACGCTCTGTAGGCGCAGTCAGCAGCTGTCAAATCTCACTTGCAGAGCGCGCGGGTAGATCGGTGGACCCCGCACTGAAGAGAGGAGGGGGAACTCACGAGATTCCGCCATGTTGAGGGTGAGGAGAGAGGATGTAAAGCCGCGGAGTGTGGAGGAGCAAGTTGAGAGAGCAAAGAGAGAATCGTGCGACGAGAAGAATGAACAATGGGAAAGTGGAAGAGAGAAGTCGCTGTGGGGAAGTTGGCTTTTTGGGCGGCTCCTCCTGCGAGTGGCTTTTCTTCAAGAAGCTTCCATGCTCGGCCCCAAAAATATACTCAACTCCAACAGTTCAATGAAACACCAGAAATCGGAAGAATCTACAAAGCTGGAAAACGTTGACGCCTGAATTGATGTCGCCGCCGGGTATATGCTAATATTTAAGTACACGAACGCCAATGGACCAGTCTATGTGCTATTCTATGCCAGTAGTTCCGCGGGCAGCTTAAACTCCAAGACGTGCCTGGTCTCCGAATCATCTCCGTTCTCCTTGTCTTGGCCCTTACTGCCCCCTTCCTTCTTCGGCTCCTTGGGCTCCTTCTTGGGAAGATTGGTATCGATCTCAATGGTGACCTGCGAGAAGAAAAAACCTCTGTCAGCATGAACTCGACCGCGGCGCAAAGGTTGGAAGCCAGATAGGCAAATGTACCGCCGCATCTTCACTGCGGTAGTCAACACCCACCGGCCCATCGTTCTTGAGTTCCACATCCATCATCGCTTGGAACACGCCGTTCTTGACCCGATCCGCCACATAGATTTCCCGCATCTTGTTGTAGAAGTGGTCGTAGAGCTTTCGTGCCGTTGTGGGGTCGGCGGCATCGTGAAAATCGGGCTTGTTGCCTTTTTTCATCTTGCCATACAAGGTGAATTGAGAGACTGGTAAAGTATATCAGCAGCAGATTGGGCGACTCTTATCACAGAGACGATGAACATACCACATAGCACTTCTCCCTCGATTTCTTGTACGTTCTTCTTCCACTAGCAAAGAGTCAGCTGGGAATGCGCCGACCAGGGGCATGCGCAACGATATTGGAATCGTACTTGGGCGCCATTCTCATCCGGCCAAAGCTTTGCCTTCAACACCTTATTGACCAGGTTCTCGGCTTCCTTCTCAGTGTCATCCTTGCCGACACCGGCAAAAACCAGTAATCCCTTGCCAATGGACGAGATCAGCTCCGAGTCGACCGTGACAGACGCCGATTTCACTCTTTGTATGACGACTGAGAATTAGTTAGCTTCAGGTCACGTAGATTTCATTGCAGTAATATGATGCGCACGTTTCATTGTGTCCTCGGCCCCCCGGGGATTGTCTGGAGTTTAGAATGGAGGATTAGCCACCGGAGAACCAAACCCCACAGAAGCCCTCCCTCGGCGAGCCGTGCGCTTACCCTCCTCCGCACTGCACTCGGATCAAACAGGCGTTATCAGCACACGGTCATCTATCGGAGCATCAGGTGATGGTTAATCGGCGTAAGCAGGTTGAGCAAACAAACGCAACACAAAAGTAGAGTTGGCAATTCGATCGCCGTTCTCCACGCCGCAATCTTGCGTCTTGCTTCTTGCGATGCCGGCGCCGACCGCCTTCCCGATCGAGGGACCTCGAAGCTTTCCACTCGAAAGGACGACAAGAAGCCCATTTCACCTGCTCTCCGCCATTCCGAGCTGTCTTTCTCAGAGCGACACCCCGCCAAACACAACGTTCATTCTCACCTCACCCGATTGTGCTACGCGCTCCCCCTCGGCAGCACCTCCTACTCCGAACCCGTCCCCACCGCATCGACACCCTCTCAAGCCTCGTGAACTGGAAACCCACACCCAGTCCACACCCACAGCGGGACCATCATGACGTCCCGGAAGATACAGCAGGAGATCGATAAGACCTTCAAAAAGGTCGCAGAAGGCATCGCGACTTTTGAATCCATTTACGAGAAGGTCAAAGCCTCCACGAATCCCACACAGCGCGACAAGCTA
>JAXQJV010000021.1:0-43919 GCA_037042255.1 Penicillium sp. PG106-07D | reverse complement strand
CACCTTTGGGGGGGTTCTCAGGGCAGGGGGGGGGGGGATATTGTTTCACAATTTGAAGCTGGCGCTTCCAACCGTGGAAGAAGGAGTTGAGAGACCCCAAGCGCTTAACAGGGCGAATGGGTTTTAGGTTCGGGATGGAGCCAGAAATGGTCGAGTCGGATGGCCTTCTCGGGCCCCTTGCTAACCAATCAGTCTCGATCGGTCTCGCCCTCGACGGCCGATCATTGTGATGGCTGGGAGATTCTGCAGAAAGCACTTTGTCACGGGAGTATTGCACTAACTATGCAATGCTTAATTTCGGAGTCACGATACTGCTAATGCTTGTGTTGGTTCAACTGGATAACTATAGATTTACCTAGGTCACTTCATTCAAGTGTGGACAATCGGTCCAACTTGCTATAGTGCACGGTTACCGAGTGGCACGTCACTTGCGACGCCCATACTGAGCATACTCGAATCACCAGTTGGTCTACTGATGGATCTATCATCTCCCTTTCCATGAACCAAGTTCGTGGCTTTAAACATACCTCTTTCGAGACAGCTCCGGTTCATGGGGGCCGGTGCATCAAAGAGCGAGACAGCAATCCCTAGCTGGCCCATCTACCCCATCCACATCCACCAGCACTGGTCCAGCAATGTGTATACTAGGATTGGAGTTCAAGGACGTTGGTGGAACTGCCTTCATCTACTCCCCGCAGGGCCGCCGAAACAAACGGGGGGGTTTGAGGCTGGCGCTGCGGGGCCAGCCAAAGTTGCGTAATGGACCGGTCCAACCACACGGCGTTTCACCAGCGCAACGTCTAACTTATCTGAGCATCGAGGGCGTCTGACCAAGGAACACGGAGACAGGTTCGAGTTCCAAGTTGTTTGATCAGTCAGCTCCGTACAGAAAGACTCAAGTGTCTAGAACTAGACAAGAAGGGACGAAACAATCGGTTACCGGTTGAGTGCTTTTGGCAATCTACTCCGTATGGTGTTTGCCGGTGGTCGGCCCCAGCGCCCAGGTACGGAAAAGTCTATGGACGGACAGGTACCAAAGTCTCCAGAACTAATCGCAGCTGACTTCACCGATTGTTGTTGGGCTTAAAGTTAATCCAGGTTACCTTTGAGCTAAGTACGAAGCACTCATCAGCCAGCGATAATCATACCATCGTCTTTCTGCTCTTGGCTTCCATGCCTACACTGCTGCTCAAACGAGATGAGCCCATTATGACTGCGTCCTGACTGCGGCCTCCACAGCCTTTCTCCACTTTACCCAAAAGTACTCGGTCCGCAACGTCAACGGCCACTTTCCAATCGTAAACACCTTCTCTCTTCCAGCCTTCAACTGCTGGGCCATCAACAAGCCTCTTCCTCTGGATATCCACCAGAGCATGTCATACGATTCGTTCTCCCCACCAACATTATTACGAGAATACGATGTTCGGCTGGGGTCCTGGGCTCGGTAAGCTCTTCCTCGTCTCCGGCCTCCCCCGCGGTGAAAAAAGCGTCCGCCGTGGCCGTCAGTGGCGCCCGGAATGCCTGCGCCTTGAGGATTGGGACACCCCTAGATTCTTTCCTCTGTCTGAGTCCATGCTTCCATTGACTCGCCTGGCTAACTCTTGATGCTTCTCTTCACCTTACAGCCTTACCCTCGGCCAGTTCAGAGCCTGAGAAGGAACGCAGCCCCCCCTCCAATCCCACCCCGCTAGATTTCCCCGTCTACAACCTCCCCGACGTTGTCCCCCACGATGCCGACTCAACGCTCACCGACCTCTTCGGCTTGCTCGCAGCGATCAAGCGCCCACAGGATATCACCCTAGAGCGATTCAAACCCTTGAATGTCCACGTGGACACCGATGTTGACGTACGCCGCATGTTCCCGGCCGATCAGGCCCAGTCGCTCCCCCCGCTGCCCTGGGAAGACGAGTCGGAAACACAGCCTGTCACGACCGACCAGGATAAGGACCAAGCCCGCCCTCTCATGAGCAATGGCCTCCCATACCCGCCCAGAGACCGCTTCGAGATCTTGAAGAAGGAGCTGTTGCTGGACAACGAGGACACTTTTCGCGAGGTCGCCCGATTACCACCACGCGAGGGCCGCGGTCGCGTGCGAGTGACCCAAACAAGGAAGTTCTGGACAGGGTTGGAACACATGGCGCAGTATTGGGATGCTAGTCTGGACAACTATTTCGAGCGGCCGGCGACGCCAACGCCTACACCTTCAGAGGTTGGCCAAGGCGGCGACAAGATGGACACGGATGAGGTATCTGAAGATCTCGGCGAACCAGGTCCAGCTGAGCCCACAATGGACGTGGACCAAGACGAGGCGACCGATATTCCCACGCCAGCAAATTGTACCACCAGCGAGGGAACTGAGCCGTCTCCCCGCCGAACAGTGAAACGGTACACGGGCCGACGCATTGGGGCAGGCAGTGAAATGCCCGACGAAATTCGCGACGAGACCATCCGCGGGTTTGTTGAGATGATCGCCTGGCCCTTTGGTTGCCAAGTGACCGTTCCGACCCTCCCACCACGTCTGACCGTCCAAAGCCTTCTCTTCCCCGTTCGTCAATCGTTCCACGCCGCCCGCTCCCCTCGGGACCGCACCATCGCCCGTAGCGGGATCCTCGAGGGGCCGGTCCTCACCGCACAATGTAGGACGGAAACAGGGTTCCGAACCGCCAATGAGGCACCCGGGTCTGGCATTGGCGAGGTGTGCGATCTGTTCCGCGAAGTGGGTGGAATGCTGCTGGCGGCTCAGGAGCGTGCGCGCGAGGGCGCAATCGAGCTGCGGCCCGGCGAGGGCAAATGGTGGACTACGGCGCCTCGGTTTGGTGGAGCACCGAATGACGGGATCCTGGATGATCTGGTCAGGGGCGCGCACGGGATGCCGCTGCCAGACTCGATGCTCGAGGAAGGGGGTGTAAAGCCGTCGTCACCAGCGGAGGAGCTCGAGGGCTCGCGCAAGCGACATAAGTTTGAACATCCATTCGTTTCGTCACTCGCACGCCGGCCAAGTGCTATGCGGAAGCTGTCCAGTGGGGAGAAATGGAAGATTCTGCAACCCGGTCCAAGTCTGTGGGATAAGAGGATGCGGTATAAGCAGATTGGGAAAGCGAAGGAGAGTTCATTTGACGATGTGAGTGGACTCCTCATCATGGAAATAATCAATCCACTAACCAACGCTGTCTTTAGATCTACATGATCTCCTCTATCAACCATCACATATCGATCCTGCATCTCCGCATACACAAACGCTACCTCGATGTCCTCACCAACGGCTCCAGCGCCATCATTCCTGAACCCGATGCAGACCAGCCCTGGCATGTGCTCAAGCTCCAACGCACCAGGTGGTACGATCTTCTCGACGGATCAGACCGTGTTGAAGCACTTCAGGGCGTTTGGGCACTATTCCACTACCAACTGCGGCCGACGGAACCTATGACAACGCATTGACGATACGAAGCGAATCATTCTATGAATCCGGCATTCTGATTTTCATTTTTATTCTTATTTGAAGCGGTGAAGCTGCGCATTGCTATTGAAGGCTATGGCTTTCGAGCTGGACATGTGAGTGTTGTCGCGGATCTTGCTACGGGTGCGATGCATCTCTGTATATGGATATGGACCTATATGGAGTTGAGTGGATAGGCCCGAGTGGAATGGCATCTATGGACGGTGACTATCCTTGACTCGAAACTGGTGTCCATGGCTCGTTTCTGCCTCCCTGGTCTGGTTGCCGTGGCTCTATGAATGGTTTGGGTCCGCGGTTTCTATCATTGTACATAGAACCGACTTGGGATAAATGCCAGTCTATTTAGGACATTACTCTGCAAGTTGATTATACGACGTTTTGTGTAATCGACACAGCCTTATCAGTGATGACGGCGAGGATCAAGCTGCAGGTATTTTCCTAGGGCCTCAAGGTTTCTCTCCATCATGTACCGCTTTCCCGTTCGGTTTTTGATAGGGACTCACTTCGTGGGTAGAGCTTCTCCTCTGACAAGACATCTCTCTGACCAGCTTCTGTAAGGCTGGTCTCGTCACGTAGTCGAGGACTAGCGACGATGTCTTCAGCAGCCACCTCCTCTTCACCATCAACCATCTCGTGAGACATTTTTGCCTAGAGTTGGGTCTTGAGGATTCACACCAGGCCCAAGGTCAATCCATCTTGGGATCAAACTCACGTTCCGTGTGTCAGTCAAAGTACCGCGTTTCGATGCGCCACGACTGGTAGAGATATAGAGCAGCCGGGGCACGAGTATTGCGATTTGAACATCAACAGATAGCCTTCGTGGCTTCGACGATGACATCTTCCTCAATTTGAACCTAAATATCTTATATACACTTACGCAGTCTCTGGAGCATTTCTCCGTATATCCACCATGGAGTGAAGACCATCGCAGATCCTCTAGCGCACCTGGCTTCCCCCGAAAAATATCCGTTCTGTTAGAAACCTCGCGCGCATTAGATAGTAGGCATGGTTGAGATAAGGGTTCCAATGCAAATTGCCAAGACTGTTTGGTGAATCATCCGCCTTCTTGTGAAATGGTTGTTGGCGCTGTCACGCTGGAACCTCATTGATTTCCCTTGATCTGCAGGGGAATGTGTGTAGCTAGGCGCAAGAAATGAGCAAATTCTAGACACCTCATGGCGCGTCGTCTTGTTTTCACTTTCTCGACTTTCGAATTGATCTGAATAGATACGTATCAATACGACATCCCAAAACGAGCCCTGTAAACGCAAGACACGTCCCAAGTTCTACGTACTTACTCTTCACCACAAAAGACCAATTTAACAGACCAGCCCAGAACACCCTCTTATCCTCCAAAAGTACACATACAACACCAAGCACAGGTGTATTCCCTGCTTTCTCAAGGTGTAACACATCATCACCAGCGCCAACAGCCCCGATCTCCCAATAATAGCTTGCTCCCGTCTATGTTTTTCCCATCATCATCCCACGCCCCCGGCCGGATCAACCAGCCTTGTCGGCAGTAGTACATAATGTACAGCAAAGCGTAACTTCCAACCACAAATCAATTGACCACTCACAAGTCCAAACTCGAATCCCTACACGTCCCGCCGAGCCTAACCAGTCACCCCAGAAACTCAATGTCGTTTCAGAGATCTTCGCACAAACATACCGGAGTTTCTCGGCCCATGGCGATCGCGGATGGATCGAGCGCCGCTTACTCCGTACACCGTGATGGCTTGCGGTGGGGGAAACAGGGCAAGGAAGGTGAAGGTCATTCCAATCCCTGAATGTGATGTATCGCACTTCCATGAGGCAAGTAACATAGTCAAAGACTCTAAAGTACTGCGGAAAGTAGCGAGTAGCGAGTCGCGAGAGCGGGGTGGGGGCCGCTAGATGGCGCTGAGGCCGCCTTGATGGGTTATTTTCCGAGGCGCGTGGCCTATGGCCGTTGTTAATTTCGAGTGTGTCTGTCATGATTCATCTGGCGATTCGCTACGTTAACCGCTGGAGTGAGAGTCTGCAGGGACATGTTGAGTCGTTGACGATATGACCTCATGTTCCCAGTTCCTGGGTTGGAAAGGCTGGGGGGAAAGAAGGAAAATTCTGTCCGCGATCGAGGTTTGAGGCCGGTTGTGAAGTGCCACTGCTCATTTTGCTATTGTGAAAAAGTGAATCCCAACCCATTATTGGCTCCTCAGTCCAAAGCCCAAAGCCTTAAGCCTAAGCCTGGCAATTCGTAACTTGGCAAGCCAAGTCCTAAGGCCAAAGGCCAAAGCTCCGTGTTGCCCGCCTTGTGGGGCTCGCTGCAGTCCTGCTGGGAATCTGGGACAGATCCGTCTTCTCATCCCGGAACTTTCCAGTTTACAGGGTTCGCTTATCGAGACCGGCGGTCTGGGTGATGGAAACGATGACATGCTGATTACTGAATGTTTTGACGAAAGACCATACCTAAATCGTCTGGGCTCCGGAGCAGAGGGTAGATCGAGGCAGCCGCGGCCTGCGCTATTGGATGGACAGGTCGTGGGTATGAGCTAGACCATGAATCCGCACGCTTTGGTAATTTGCTTTGCTTGATGATGTATGAATGGAGAGGGGGAGAAGGACATGCTGCTTAGGGTTTACTAAGTAGGGTTTTCGCTAAATGAATTGGCTTTGCCGTAGAAGGTTTCGCAGAGACCTTGGCGAAGATTGAGCGGATGGCTTAAATTTCTTGAAAATTTACACAGTAGAGCAAGGATCATGTCAGGAATTTAGATCAGACCTTCCTTGCAGAAGCTTGAAGCCTGGAAATCCTTGAACTCTAGGAATGATTCTTCATCCACAGGGTCTGGAACTACGCGAACCGGTGGAGGGCGGGAATCTACTTCTTCAATCTTCAATATGTTCACTATAGATCCTCATCACAAGGCAGTCTGTTTGTCCACATATCTAACCAGACCGTTGGACACATACCTAGAGACTTGTGTGTCTAGATACCCTACAGACACCCCATCACCTAACACTTTTATTCGTCTAAACTGCACTCTTCCAACTATAGCCAAATGTTTGCTTCACCACCCTCGGCTGCACCATTGAGCCTCCGCCACCCGACGACTTCTGCTAATACCCAGGGTGTTACGCATGGCCATCACATCACATCCGTATTGCCTCGGGAGAACTACTGCCACCATTGACAGAGGCAGTAAGTAGTCAGCGCGCTTGAAAGTTGTAACAAGAAACATGTCCCACGAGAGTTTGACTCGATTTTGAGTATTCGCAATTTCTCTTCTACCGTAGGGATTGTACGAGAAGACTGCGGGTGGTATATGTTCATACCTGCAGCGCTTGAATTTCGACTTACATGCATCCTAACCCCGTGCAACCTAGATGCACGATTTACTTCGTCAGGCCTGCGAGCCCGCCATGTGGCGCCGTACATTCTATGCATTCGCAGGTCCACTGGAGTAAAAGTTGCATCACAGAGCAGGCCGCATGGGATCTTTGTTTGCTCTATTGTTCCTCGGGAATCCCGGGGACCAGAGCAGTCGAAGGAGGGATAGTGTGTGCTTTTGCCTGTGGATCACCGACGATAGTATTCCCATCTTGGTGATCTTGCTCCTCCGTTTCCCGTAACCATCCCCAGGAAGCTTTCGGTGGGAAATTGGGTTTGAAATGCTTCAGATCTGGGCCGGAGGTATGTGCGAATGCAAATGCGGATACGCAGATGATCCCGCTCCTACATGGGAGCTTAGTAGATCGGTATTCTTGGTGTATGTTCATGAGGGAGAAAGTGGGGGAGTGCAGTTCCGCATATCGGACCCTTCCCGACACGGCTGGATGCAGTACTGCCGAAATTGTTGACAGTATTCCGCTGCAGTATACTCTTGGTAATGTATGTAAAACCTTTTGGGCATAACTCGGTCGCTGCAGGTGGGTGAATCATCTGCAGTGATGCAGGTTATCTCGAGGGGCGGCGTGGTGTATCTGAGGGCACGGTTTGAGTTTGGTGGTGTGGTCCACTTCCACAAAGTGCTGGAAGATCGGTGTAGGAGAGTTCCCGGACGGATATTCATGTGTGGGCTGCAGGGGGGCCCCGTCTCTTGAGAGTTGATGACTGGATATTGAAGTCTCGGGCAACAGCTGCGCGTTTATAGATTAGGTCCGCCTAGCTCTTATATGTCTAGAGTCAAGATAGAGACCCCAAATCACATCTCTGTCTGGAGAGAATAAGGTGTATAGTACTCCGTAGGTGGGGTCCAATTTCATCATAGTCAAGCAGTTAGAGAAAAAAAGCCAACTCGTTTTACCTTGCTTTTGCCGCGGTGCTTTGCCGCTCAAATATCTCCTGCACGCGTCTGGCTTGGGAAAAGCGACGCGGACACAACAAGATTTTACCATCTGCAGGATCTCCGATCCAGTGCCTGACAACCCCGGCCGAGCGGGATTTCCCTTACATCAAAGAAAGCGGGTAATGGCGGCGGTGGGTGTGGACTGTGTGTGGACTGTGGACAGACCAGGCGTTCCTGCAAGTTGACCCGTCATTCGGATGCGTGATCTAAAGTCTATATCAGCATGCATGTGTGTGCGTAAAGTCTCAAAGGTGAGACTGGTCTTCACGCTCTTGCCGCCGGGTTTCGCTTGCTATTCTACCTTCCTATTTCGGGCAAGTTTTAAGGTAACGGGTTTGTTCATGTCAGGCCGGAGTATGGTTTCTTTTGTTGGGTATACGAGTAGTGAGAGTGGTGGAAGGTATTTTCAAGCCGTAGTATAAGCATTTTGTTGCGTAGCAGGCTCGATTGCGGTGGTTTGACTAGGTTCCTCCTTGCCATTATTCTGCACGGTCTTGCTTGAATGTACTAGTTTTATTGTGAGGGTAACTCTAGCACATACAACCACAGGGTGTGGAGAACAGGGCTTCCCGTCCACTTAGCCGTACTTAAGCCTGTTATAGTACGCAGTCAATTCTTAATGTGCCCTGCGCTCTAAAATGGCGCCGGATTTGATCTTAGGGTGAGTGTGGGTGATATGGGTGAGAAGTTTGGAGACTAGGGTGATAGAGGTGAGAACGGGGTGAGAAATAGATGTAGCTACTAAGCGTCGAGAATATGGCGCCAAATCCAGCAACGAAGCCGATCTACTTCTATTCCGATTTCGTATATATTGAAAAGGGCGGTTCGTCGCATCTATGTCGTGATTCTCGTTGTAGCGGGTTCGTTTGCTTCCTGCACTGGCTGAAAGGGCGGACCAACCTCCACAACGCCTATATTGCTATACGGATGCATCTAGTATAGTAGTACCCGCGGGAGCTATTGTACTAGGTTATTTAAGAGTCGATCAATTAAATTATATAAGCTTACTTCTAGACTGTTAGTGCGAATATGCAAATAGCAATCGTTATATTGGCTATCGGCTAGGCCTGGGGTTAGGTTAAGAAACGAAGCCCTACGAGGGGGGATAAGTAACTACTTCTGAAAGAAACCACTCCTAGGTTAGGTGATATATAAAGCCCGACTAACGAGTACAAAATTAGTAGTTTATAAGATGGATACTATTAGCTACAATATATACTAGATAGTAGCATTACGGAATTAGTAGGGAAGATAGCAGTCTAGGCGTCTATAGTTGACTGATAACTATAGCTCGGCGAATACTATACTCCGACTATGATAGCTACTCCGATAATATACGCTCTATAATCAATTAATATAAAGACTTCTCTACATAAAGACCAATCTAGCACCCCTCCGTAATATTTTTCCGAAATTTCTATTCGAATGAAACTAAAGCGTTACCTACTTATCTAATTCTAGGAACCCTTAGAAGATAATTAGCCACTCCCCTCGCCTAATTAACACTACCGCTTTAGAGATGATCTTGATCATATTAGCTCTAGTAGGCCAGTCATGCGGGATAAAGAAGTAGCGCGTATACTAAGTGACCTTACTCCGGTTTTTCAGCGTAATCGAGCAGACCCACCCACTCGTGTCGAGCAAGTACAGGCTAGACCTCAAGCAGCCCAGCAGACAATATATATTTAACGAGTCGTATACGAGCACCTAGAGTAGCACTCGTGTGGTTTCGGCAGTAATATTCGACGTTTCTAACGCGATAAGGTGGCCTATTCAGGGCTTCGAACCGAGGACTCCCTGAACTAGATAGCTTAAACTAGAACCGCCCACCCATAGGCGGCTTACTTTCTGCATACTAGGCTCCGGTAGGATAAGACTAACTCTATCTATCTACAAGACGCTCTTTAGAGAACACCATTCGAAGAGATAGAGTCTACTCACATAAATAGCAATAAGATAATAGTTATTAGACGGGTATCTCGCCCACTAGCTCCCTAGGATATAAGATTTTAACGCCCGACTCGGTGCAAAAAAGTATTATTTCGGCACTTAGGTCGATCAATACCTATCTTACAGATGCCCTTTAGCGGCGATCCAGTAAACAATTACTTCGCACCCTAGTGCCTTTTCGGGTAGACGACAATCCCGTAACAACATAGCGGCTAGTGATATCTAAACTAAGTATACAGCTATTTATTTCGTTCCAGCCTATAAACTCGATTTCAGTGAATACGTCATACAGCATAAGTTATCAATAAAGTCGCCCGAGCTTAACTCGCATATATAGATACTACCATCCTGCCGTCCCCTACGGGTAAGAAATTACTTCTCCCGACTAGAAAACATTTAGATAAGAGGCTGGTTCCTCTAGAGCTATAAGGCTCAGATAAACTATCATCTAACCTATTCCTCGGTACAAAGAAGAAGGGGTGCTATATATTATAGCACTATCCCCGAATATCAGACAGTCTAAGATTATCAGCCAAAAATGAAATACTATAAGCATGAAGCTGGTTGTCTTCTATCCAGCACATAATCTTCAGTCGATAGGTTAGCTTAGCAAAAAGCCGCCGAATATTTAACTTTAATAGGCAAAAATAAGGGATAAGAAATTATATAGAGAACAGCGACCTAAGTAAGCTAGAATAAAAGCCGCAGATATCCGGTACATATCGGCAGCATATACAGCGAAAGTCTATATTTTCATACTAACTAGTGGCTCAAATTTTGCTCGTCGACCTAGGTATGCCTTCAACCATTGTGCCGTGAGCTAAAGGTTCTCCAGACTGCCAGTACTAGCATCGGGCGGAGCAAAGTCAGGGGAGCACAGAACATTAAGACAGATTTCCGCAATTTGAGAAACCGCTTTTGTGCGATCAATCCAGAAGACAGCCCTCCGCTAGATCAGAAATGCTAATGCCGTCTAGTGCGCAATGTAGATCCGGGTGTCGTTATCTACAAACAGGGGATGCCCAGTCAATGTCTCAAGCTGTTTTGCCGACGCCGTTAATGTGCAACCAATGTCAAGCCTGACGGCCTCTGCGAGCTCTTCGACGTGGAGTGGGTTGGGCGAGCAGATTGTTCATTTGAGGATACATTTTGCAAGTTCAGAGCTCGGCGACTTGGCAATCAGGGCGATGATGCGGGAGTAAAACATGCACATCTCGAGGGGCATATAACATCTCGAGGGGCATATTACGGAGAACATATTGCTTATGCTCAACCCTATATGCATCTTCCCGCCGTCAGGGAAGGCCAGAGAAATATGCCGTTGGGCTTGGCAATGACATAGCTAACCAAATCCTGAGAGGGTCCGACATCGCTGGCCCAGGGACATCTGGCTTTAGCTAAAATTTCGATATTTCTCAAAGATCCCCAGGTAATGAATGCAGAATAATGATCATCAACATGACCCATGAACACTGTAACATTCATCGTTTAGCCAACCGTTAATTAAAATTGCTCTTCGCTCTTCCAAGATTCATTCACAGATTGTTATATTTTATAAAAAATAAAGTCAATAGAAGTAAATGGCTATAGTCCCTGCTGCTGAAACAAAATCCAAATCCCATCCATTACCTATTACCTTAAGCACTAAGTTCCAACCCATTCGTAAAATGGAACTAGTTTCTACGTTACGTAGCATAGTCTCAGGCAAAAAAGAAAGTAGAATTGCAAGAAAAAAAAAAAGTAGAAAAAGAACGACAAGAAAGGCAGGGAGACATGGGTGAACACCGCACAAAAAGAGAGACAACTCCAAGCCGAAGCAAAAACAGAGAAGAATCCCACTAAAGAAAGGGATTCTCTAACGAATGAAGAAACACAAACTTCATCCTAGCCAGAAAATGAGGGACATCTATCTAAAAACAAGAAAGGGACATCTATCTAGTTATAAACAAAAGAATGACATAAGCCGCAGAGGGCGGAGTCAGTTCATCCGGAGGATTCGTCGATGCTGTGCTTGATTCGGCCACGGTTGCTTCAGCGGTTGCTTCAGCTGGAGTGCTCGAGGTTGAAAATGACCGCATTCTCTGCCAGAAACCAGCCTCACCAATCCACCCTCCTCTCTTCGCTTTCTCGGATGACTTCGCAGGCGTCACAGAGGCGGCCTCCTGGTCGGCGGGGGCCAACGAAGGGGCGACGACGGGACCCATCTCTAGGTCGCTGGCGTAGTGGAATACCGTCAGCTCCGGTATCTGAGCACCGCGCGAGGGGGAGCAGCAGCGGCTCAACACTCGAAGATCAAAGAGTCTCAGCTGATTTGAAATATATTCTTGTAGGAAAAGATATCTTACACTCGCCAAGGGTAGCGAGTACCCAAAAAGAACGTAGATCTTCATTAACTGAAGAATTGCGCAAACGACTGTAAACGCCAGCAACCGCAGAGCTACAAAGAGTCATGTAAGCAAAAGTTTTCATTGTACGGCTTCCCATTCGCCCCAGGATCGGGAGAGGAGTAGACGAATGGGGGCTACAAACCGACAAAACCACAAGAAAACGCCAGAAAACGCCAAAACGGGCAAAAGGATCGAGATGACGACTCTATGGTCCATACTGATGGCACCAATCGGCCGAGGAGGCAAGGATTGAAGAGATGAAAGTTGAAAAATGAGTGTATGGCGGGGGTTGAAAATGGTTGTTGATGTAAAAATGGGACTACAGCACAAGGAGTGGGCATGAGAGCCATTTGTTGACAGTCAATTGTTTACTATACGGGCAGGAAGGAGCTATTCCGCTTGAATTATCACTCTGTGGGGCCGAGTGCCATTATAGATGCAGGAACCATCGACCCGGAAGGTGGAAGGTTCATACTAGAAAGTACCGAGTGCGGCATACTTCCAGCACGAAAAGAGATCATTAGAAGATGTGATAATCGAGATCTTACATGTGGTCTACAGGGATGAATCAAGACTTAAACTCTCTCAATCTGCGAAACCTTGATCAGGGTCAACCCAATTATAAGTCCCCATCGTTGTGGCATGAAGCATTGCCATGGTATACTCTTCTTGTATAGCTCCAGCGGAAATTGTGACGGTAGAGCGAGAAAATTGACTACAAATGGACCGTCAGACCAAGACGCTTAACTTTTTCATCAAACTCTCTCTAGAAGTTGATCTTCCCTCATGACCGCAACATCCTTCCTTAAATACAAGCAAGGCGGACGACACGAGCCAAACAAACAATTTAACGGTAGCCAGGCGGCCGGCAGCGGCCAACTTTTGAAATTGGCAATGTATGGTTTCGGGGAGAATTATTATTACGGCAGAATGTTCCCCGAGGCCGGGGAGCGGCCTGTAGATATCTGTATGTGCGGAGTAAGGGTTGGCTCCGTGGCCTAAACACTCAGGCCTTCTACTAGTGGGAAGCGTCAACTCCATAGTTTAACAGGTGTTGACTAATTGAAAAGCGATCAAATATGAAGAAATCCCCGTCTAGCCCCGGCCGGGGAATCTAAGCCTACTTCAAGGAAAGAAGTTTCAGAAAGAATTAACGGAGGAGAGAAGAAGGCTAGGAGGCCCATACAGTACTGTATTCGAGACGAGCCTGATTAGGAAGAAATGAAGCCTCAGAACGCCTGGGTATCTTCAAAGCGAGGAGCGCTAAACTCAAAAGTTACCCAGGATATGCGAAAATCGGACCAAATCAAAAGTATTGGCTAAATGATTCAATACCCCTGGTACTTTTCCCGGTCGGTCACGACTGTGATGGAACCAAGCCGTCATGGACCTGAGTCAGGGCCAATCTTACTTTACTTTAACAGGAAGCATCCTGCCATGTAAAGAAATCCCGAACTCTTTTTAGAGGCGGCCCAACCTCTGTATATCCCTCTCAAGAGTATTTGCTATCTGTGACAACTTCCCGATATCTTCTGTGTCCCAATTCCTCCACATCCGTCCATCGCACCACAAGTATCCGTCAAAACGCGCTTGAGTGCTACTTTGCCTCCAAGTCTCCTCGCCCAGTTGCGCAGAATGCGAGGCTCAGTTCTGATTCCATTATGTGACTGGGTGGATACCCTGCTAACACGGCATGGAAGTTTTCGTTCAATACAACATTTCCGCTTGTATACTTCCAGTCTTTACATCACCAAGGAGCGTCTCAAAACTGATGAGCTGGAGGAACTTTTCATGGAGATCATGCGCCTAGAACACCTTCTTCGACAGTGGGTACAGTTAAAGGAAAAGTATCAGCGTCTTCGGGAGGATGCACGGCTGAAGGAACACATGACGGATCAAAATCAATCGTCGGCAGTGAGAGCAAGTATTCAGCAAGCGAAGGGGTATATTCCTGACCGGCTTGAAGTACTGGAAGTCCCGCCTAGGGCATATTGGTATATTGAACGGGAGTTATACAAGAACGAAGCTTTGCTTCCAAAGGGTGCTTTCCTCAGAGCATACAATTTGTGGCGATCTAATCCAAAATGGTATCTCCATCCCGAACTCGTCAACGACTGCGCTGGGAACGGAGGGTGTTGTAGCAGTGACTGTGGGTGCTGCGAAAAACGTGTGCAGGCTACAGAAAGACGGCGAGCAGCAGGCCACTGTACTATGGAGTGCGACTGTTGCGCGAGGCGTCGGGGTTTTCATTGTCTTACATTTGAGGAAAAAGAAAAGGCTATCGTATTGTACACAACGACCCTGGAAGATAAAACTCACCGTCGTCGAATGCAACGTGCATACTTCTTTGGTATCGACTCCGGCACCGCCGACCCCGCACCTCGGTGGATATAAGAATGTGAAGTCCTGGGACGCTGTGTAATCGCTAGAAATCGTCTTTGCTAATCAGTACTTTGTTTTAATTTTGACGAATCATGCTATATCGGTTACGATTCAACATGTTTGCTATGTGTTTGGTGCCTGATGTTGATGCCTGGTACCTAAGGCATCAATTTACTATTTAGATAGCTCTCTCGCCATCTCTCCTTCTTCCTTCTTCCTCTCTCTCTCATGCTTAGTTACTTCGTGAATGCTACCACTTGATGATTGATATCTACCTCGTGCCTGAGCGTAACAATATCGTCTACTTCGACTTATGCAAGCAGAATGACCTAGAAAAGCTACGGTCGTTCCTATAATTCTGTCCAGTCCACTTGAGGCCGAATATCTACCTTGTTCTTGACGTGAGGAGGTGCTTCGTAGAGTCGATGCAGCTGAAGCCCTTAGGAAAACCTGGATGCGTTTCTAATCAATTACTGTACGTCGGGCAAGAATCATACTGATTATGGAGATTAACAAATCTCGCCCATAGAACCATCAGCTTGTTATCCAAGTCCTTTCCTTAGTCACGCTCCCAATAACTCTAATACTACTAGAAAACCGATTAAGATTTATAGTCCGTCCTGGAAATCCTTGCGGATGAGTTAAAGGCATCGACATGGTTCTTACCGTCTTCTAACGACTGCGGGACGAATAATCTTGGTTATGGGCCAGTCACCATGACGAATCGCCAATCGGTGCGTGACAAAATATTAAGGAGAGCATCAAGATTTTGCCTCCCATAAACTTGGGGAGAGCCGAGTGGCTCGTGCTTTTGGAGAAGTTCCACGTTGACCGAATGATCCAAGAAGTCGCACAGTCTCTCCAGTCTTTGAGTGTAGTCAGTTGTAAAGAAGTCCGGACTTTCGTTCAGTAACGCATCTACCTCTTGTCTTTGCATGATTACTCGCAGGCTGTTCTCCAGGAACATGAGATGGTCGTGATCGATCCCGGACTTTGAACATTGCGCTTCGGTTTCGTCCAACCCGACATATCTCACATTCTTCTGGAGTCGGTTGGCATGCGAACGAAGCAATTTGAGTCGTTCCCAATCTACATTCATATTTGGCACCTTTCTCCTTGACAAAGTTGTTCGGTCACTCTGTAGTGTCCGAGTATTTCTGAGGACCAGGGAGGAGGTTGGAAACTCGCGTCACCACGTGACGGTATCCTATCCCGCAGAACGCTGGCTCAAAAGCATGGCACCTTGAATGCCATATCTGACCTTAAGTATAGCAATCTAAGAGCTAGAGCAAACATGGATCTTGACACTCAGCCGAAGGCGCAACCGATTCGCCTTATGGCTCTTGACTATGACAGGCTCTTCGACAAGTGCTTGAATCGATTCGGCAAGATTGAAAATTATTCCCCCCTGCTTGAAATATCTAAATCCATCGAGGAGTGTTATGGTCGCTTCGACGGCTGGGCAACTTTTATGGGAGTATTTGCCGGTCCTCAAGCATGCCTTGACTACCGAGTACGAGATCGGCCGGAACTGCAAGACATTTTTATCCGCTTTCTGGAGGTTTTGCGGAGAACCCTCTTTCTAGGTACGTATGTGTTAGACTTATGGTAAAGACACATCTAACACAATCTAGTCAGCACAGGTAAGCTCCCGAGAGGTCTTCAAATGTCACTGGCAGTGACCGAAACAGTGGATAGTGAGGGTGACTCGCCAATGATCGACCCGGTTCCTCGGAACTTCTATAACGCTTTTACTACTATCGGGAAGTGCATAACCCGTCTGAATAAACTTGGCATCGGCATCAGATCTTCAACGAAGTCGATTCCCGTCGTGAGAGCTAGACAGTTTATCGCGAGAAATCCAGGTATTGTTCCACTGAGCGAGTTTGAAGAAAAGGCCTATTCGATGCTCTTCCTTCTCTACCCTAGTGCCCTTGAAAGCCTTCGCCAGCAGCTGGCCGACGCACTCACAGATAGATATGCAAGTCTCAAATATGGGTTCTATCGAAACAAACACATTAAATCACCTACGGACCCTATCGCAAAAGTTGTCGAATCAGGAGCAGGTTGTAATCGGCCCCAAAAGAGTGCATTACTGGAACCTGCAATGACAACCTCAAGGCCTAGTCATGACCGAACAAACCAAGGCTGGGGTAAGTAGAGAGATTAAGGTCGATTTCACAGCGTCTTCAATCAACTCGAAATATCTGCCTCCAAATGTTGAGCGTTCACAAAGGCAACCAAGACTTTAACAGTGCACGAAACCTCGCTTAGGGAGCCGACTCGTCCTAGATTCGGAGAGGAGTAGTACACACCATGCCAGTGGTGCCTTCAGAAGATCGAAAAGTCGTTCGTGAGAACAGCAGAGGACGGATATACTAAATGGACAGCTGAAGAACGGCAAGTTACATTCCCGAAACCTGTTGCTTCTGTGAAATTTATCTTTTGCCCGATCCTAACAATCACAAAGACGACACTACATGCAAGATCTTCTGCCTTATGTCTGCATTGCTGAGGGTTGTCGCGAGTCTAGGCCAACCTTCTGGTCGTCTAAAGAATGGTATGGGCACATGGTATCAACGCACTCCGAGTACTGGGCGCAAGATATCCACAGGGAACCAGTATTGAAATGCAGCGTTGAACATGAGAACGAGACCGCCTAGGCTCACTTACTTCTCTTTGCATAAAATGAACTTTGGCAAAGTCATATACATTCGACGAGCTCCGAGAAGTTGTCCGAGGCAACAGAGAAGAATTGCCCGAGAAAAGCAAACAGTGCCCAACGGTATCATCCAGTCTAATATGCCAATTCAGCCGGACGGAAGATAATCTTGGACTGGTTCCTACAAATATTAATCCCTCATGTTTCTCTAGAAACTGAGTGCTTGGGGGCCTGCACTCGGATCAGGCCCTCCTCAAGGCGAGAAACGTTCTCCATTTTCAACTTTTGATCTCCCATGGCTTTTTTCGACGTTGAAAATGGTCACTTAGGTATTGCAGTAGAGTTCACTGAGCACCAGATTGAAAGTGCTGTAGTTGCCATGTCTGGCCTGTGATTGATACATACCCAAGCGGCGAGTCTTCGCTGCTATTGGGAAGAAAATTCGTCGTGCGAAGTGTAACATGAAGTCCATCATTTGCATTAAAGTCTATTGTTCGAGATAGCAAATTTTGGAGTAGCCGAAAGAGAGATGATAGTGCTACAACTTCCAAGTCCCATTCCAGCTTCACGAGGAACTAGACATTTTCTGGTCCTATGAAGGACAAAACAGTTACCAAAGAGCGGGGAGTCTACTTTTGAGGAGAGGCCTCTTTTGAGACCAGGGTTCTTCACAGCAAAGGGGCCAGAATGGATGTTGTTCCTGGGGCATTGGAGTCCTATCAGAGAGGGCACACAATTGGGAAGAGAGAACAGAATTCCAATACCGAGCGTTAAAAATTCTAGCTGGCTGGGTTGGCGTAGATGAGTAGCTTAATTCCTAGATATTGACACAAGTCACCATCCAGCCATATACAAACAGATACGGGGATGTCCACCCCAAACAATATATAGCGCACGACGTCAGTCTCAGGACATAAGCACACATCCTATCATCATTTTCCAGCCTCAACCGCCCGGGCCATATCTCCCATAGTATCAAACCGCCAGTCGTAGATGTTGTGCGACAAATTTCCCATTGTGGCGCCCGGGCGCTCAATCCAAACCGACTTGATTCCAATCTTCTTGGCAGGGTGATGGTCGTGGAATTGACTCTGCGCAGTTTGAAGGACCCGCGCTGGTTCCACGTCGAAGGCTAATTTGACCTTCGCCAGCATGTACTCAATGTTGCGGAGATCGGGCTTATACGACCCCACATCTTGAGCGGTGATGATCAAATCAAAAGGGAAGCCTTCGAGACTGCCCGCATTGGTCTTTGCGAAAGATTCACGGTCGACATTGGATAGTACCACCAGCTTGTACTGCTTTGAAAGACGCTTGAGTGCGTTCACCGTATCTGGAAAAGCGGGACAATTGCCGATTGACTCTCCAAATCGCTGGCTTTCCTCGTGGGAGGGAATTTCCAGACCCAAACGCTTGGCGAACTCGGGGTGGATGGTCGTCAACAACTGGTGGTATGGCATGTCGGGAGTCTTGGTCTGCTGTTCATGCTCTAGCTCATGATAGATAGTGAGCAGGTGCTTGCGTGTGTATTGGGCTTGGTTCTTGTCTAGAGTAGGCTGGAATGCAGCAAGGATGCCTCCTTCCCAGTCAACGAGAGTGCCGTAGACGTCGAAGGACAGAACCCGAAAGTCAGAGAGTCGAGACATTGTGAAGTTATGTTTTCTGAAAGAATCAAAGAGATCTTCTTAAATTGATGAAAGGATGGCGACACAGGTGGAAATCTGGCAATAAATATTTGCTCTCTTATATCGAGCTCGTTCGGGTACTGAGACCCGAGGGCAGGTAGTCGTAGCTGACCGAAACGATGAAGCTCGAAAAGTCGTTTTCCGAGTACACCGCTCAGTCTTGCTTGAATCTCCACAAAGACAGAGGATCTTGAACTACTCTGGACATCTTCTCTCTGTCTCCATGTCGTTAGCTCTGGTACACTGTTACAATAGAGATAGAGAGAAGTAGTCCTTATCGCTCGCCTCTTATCACTTATCGATTCGCTTGCGTCAATCATGCCTTAGGCCAAAACGCGCGCCAATTCCCTGCTTCTCTAGTGGTCCATTGGTCCCTGCAATTCATCTGCATACACTTGAGCATACAAGCGGGGCGCAAGTTGGCTCAGGGTACAATGACCGAGCCTGTTGCCAAAATACGTAAAGGCAGGCAAAGGAGACCCCGCGTACCCCATGCGGAGCGAAAGAGGACGGCACAGGCGTGAGTAGAGTCCAGAGCACTTGTCAAAACGATCGAGTCGAAGTACCCCTTGTGCTAATTGGCTGCGTCACAGATGCTTGCCTTGTCGTCACCACAAAGAAAAATGTACTGATGCACCCGTTTGAAGCTCCAAGCTCGGCCTGTTCTCCCCTTTCAATCAAATTGACATGACTCAAAAGGTGACGGCGGCAACCCTTGTGCTCGCTGCAAAAAGCGCCAAAGAACATGTGGTTTTGAGAGCGCAAGCCACCGGCAAGTGTCGATGGTACAACATGATTCTTCAGAGTGAGTGCCCGAAGGTAGCAGTTGCTCAAGGAGAACGCATAGCTTATCTATGTGCTAGAGGAGGAGAGTCAGAACAACCAAGGAGCTTCAAATGAAGCGAATTATCACCCACTTCCTGGGCGACGTCTCATTCGAAACGAGTGACCTTCAAAAAATTGCAGATGATTTAGAACACAATTCGAAACAGGAGCAGCCATGTAATGATTCAATTGATTCCAATGATGCTTCTCTAGGAGATCATTACTCTATTAACCTACTTTCGACGAGCATGATGCGTATGTACAGGGACATGTTCGGACAACCGTTCAGAAAACCCCCAAATCTGATATAATTCACAGATTATTCGGGGGAACTGTCCCATTGGAATTTCTCCAGGATGCTTGAGCGGCGGCTACGAACTCTTGGCAACCAGACACGACAAGATGGGGTATGCTACTTCCCTCTCTACCTCTGATACCCAAATGTTGCTATGTCTCAGTGACTAACCGAAGGTGCTAACCAAGGAATACCAGAGCCCTGAGCACGAAAAGGGCTTCTTCCGTGCCACTGCTCTGCACGCCTCTGGCTCTAGTGTCGCCCTTGCAAAGTCATATTTCCCCCCAAAGCATATCGCCGAATTCTTGATAAATGCCTTTCTCAAATTCAGTCAAACAAACTACTTCTACTTTGACGAGGCTACATTTCGTGAAAAATTGGACTTTTACTACAGCACTACAACCCCACCATCGATCAATGATGCTGGTTGGATATGCACTCTTCTCATGACTTTTGCGATTGGCACGCAATTTGCCCACATGCAATCCAGCCCATCACCAGGTGGCATCGCCTCTGCGACTGAAATTAGTTCTGATGACCAGATCGGGCTGAAACTCTATCGCTTCTCATGTCGACTCATACCGGATCTCATTACGGTTGCCAGTGCGGAGACCGTCCAGGCTTTCTTGCTTATTGGTGTTTATACCCTACCCATCGATACATCAGGTTTGGCGTACATATATTATGGATTAGCCATCAAGATGGCTATCCAGAATGGTATGCATCGCAAGCTACCTGAGGGCAACTTGGCCCCAGAGATTGCCGAGATGCGAAATCGCCTTTGGTGGTCTGCATACTCATTGGAACGGTAAGGAATGTCCCAAATCTTCAAAGTCCAATGGATCTAATCGTTCAAACAGTCGCATCGGAATTTTGCATGGCCGTCCTCTATCTGTTTCTCCTGCCGAAATTGATGCCCCGATGCCCACCGATCTGCCGGCCCTTCGACCGACAGATCATTTGACCAACTTACCCAACTTTACTGCCGCAATCATCTTAACAGACCACTTGGCTAAAGCTTCGGAAGTGATGAGGTCTTTGCGAAGGTGCTCGAAAGTCAGAAAGAAGCAGTATCTTCGACAACTCGCAGTCACGCGCGACCAGCTAAACTCATGGTGGAATGGTCTTGCCACAGAGATCTACTGTCGAGATCTTACCGTTACCGGGCCATTCTTTCGCTGCAATGTTCACCTTGAGATCTATTATCAAACTACATTGATCTATATGGGCCGCCCCTTCATCATATCTCAGCTATCCTCTGGCTTGCTTGAGTCAACTGACAGTGCCACCACTCATGAAGTCCCCGATATCGTCAACGTCCTTCGCCACGACTCGCTTCGAGCGGCGCTCAGAGTGATTGAGCTTTGCCAGCTCTTACAAGATACTGTTGGCCTTGCGCGTGTATCATACACCGAGTTCAACGGGTGCCGAGTTGCCCCTTGTTGGCGCTGATTGCTCACAGCATCAATGGACCGACTAGCAGTATATCTACAACTCTGAACCAAGGCATGTCAATGCAATAAATGGCCCCAACATGTCGTTTGACCAGCGCTCTTCTAATTCTAACTCGGTCCCTTCCTTCGACGGGTTTTTTTCATCTTTTCCCGATGAGCTAAGTGAGTTCGCTGCAATTCCAGGGCTCAATTATGATTTTTCACTGGCCTCGGGGTGGCTCTCTGGATCACAACCCGAAAGCTCAGCATGGCCAATGGACCCGCCACTCTGATGGAATCGACGCTTGATGCTACAGTCACTATGCGCTTGCTGGCAGGCTTCTGTCACATTTCAAGAATGACGGTGGGATCGAAGATTAATTTTGGATTCTCAGTCTATGAAGAAAGAAAGAGAGAAGTGAAGAACGACGATGAAATGGCAATTCGAAGGTATTGAATAGTCTTGCGGAGGTGAGCTCTCATCAACCTCTTCTTCTCACCAAACAGACTCCTCATGCCACACAGCCTTGTCTATTCCTTGAACGAGCCAAGAATTAGGTCAATCTAACTCAAATCCTCATCCATTAACTTCACAACTTTCGCAGTCTCCACAGCTCTCTCCACCGAGCTAGCACCAGGGACAGGAATGATGGCTGGCCGCCCGGGCTTTCTGCCCTGGCCCCTGATCCATGCCAATGCCAGCTGCGCAGGGGTGCACCCTTTAGCAGCCGTTATGCTATCCAATGCGGTAACCAGATCAAAATTTTTGTCCAGAAAGTCGGGCTGGAATCTTGGGAAACTTCGATAGCCACCAAGTCCTCGATGCTCTTGCTCTACGTTGTGAGGGTATCTGCACCGAGTGGGATATGCGCAACAACCACAATACTCAATTAGCGCATGTGTCGATTATCCCATTATCAAACGCTTGCCTCGCCCACATATTGATCTCCGTTTCCACCATATCAATATTTCCCACAGCGGAGGGTTGTGGATAACGCAAAACGCTGGCCGCGTCTTGTCTTAGTCAGGGCTGCTTCTGTACATGCCCGAGTGCCTGAGTAGAGCCTACCACGTCAGTCTCCCATCAACATCACGTCGGAACGACATCACCGTCTCACTAGCTCGAAGGCATGAAAAACCCCCTTCTTGTTCCCCGAGATCTTCTTCTTCTTCTCTTTTCTCTCCAACTCTCTCACACACCCTCACACACCCTCATACGCACAGGTTCCATTCTTATCTCTATTCTTACCGCTCTTACACGAGCTGTCTCTCTTATTCTTACTATATCTCACCATCTACAGGTCTATGTTACTGTACATCTGCATGTACTCTTACTATTCTCTGCTTTACAGACAGGTGAGTGCGTAGCAGGTGAGTCTTTCTTTTGTTATTCCTTCTTATTTTTGCTTTCTTTTTCTCTTCTTCTTTGCCGTTTATCCGCAT
This sequence comes from Penicillium sp. PG106-07D, assembly GCA_037042255.1. Taxonomy (NCBI): domain Eukaryota; kingdom Fungi; phylum Ascomycota; class Eurotiomycetes; order Eurotiales; family Aspergillaceae; genus Penicillium; species Penicillium sp. PG106-07D. The sequence continues at coordinate 21,069 of JAXQJV010000021.1, read as the reverse complement.
TTACTCTTTCGCGATTTACCCCAGCGACGAGTTCCCACCTTGACGCGGTGCTGGGGCTTAGTAGTCCCCGTTGACTCTGATCAGCGGGGATGAATCCAAGAGGAACTCACTCCCTCCCTGTATCTCCCTGTTGAGATGGAATCAGGGTGCGCCTCCGGGTCTTTTTCCTATTTTCCATCCTGTTTCGAGTTCGACTTGAGAATAGATCAGAAGAATGATGGGAATCATCTCTTTAAAATAAGACTCCTTTTGTAGATTCAACCTCCGCTCGGATTCTCTGGACCTGCGTATATGCAGTTCAGATTGTCAGGTAAGACTTGACTGTCAGGCTCCCCCTGGACTTGAACCCTCATAAGTGCGCTAACTACACACTGCCATCTATCCTAAGCACCGCACCTCTTTCCAAGCCAGACGCTCACAGAATTGTCGCCCGTATTCATCGCGGCGATATCAAGATGGTCATCTCCACTAGAATTGCCTACCGCAATACCAAACGGAAAAGACCCCACGGCGAAGATACTCTGCGCCTGGAAACTACCATCCCCGTTCAAGTCACCCACTGCAACACCCATTGGACCAAGCCCCACGTTGTACGTGACCTGCACCTGAAAGCTCGCGCAAGGTACACAGGCACCTGATGAGCAGGTCGATCCAGGCGGACACTAAAGACAGCGTGAATACCAACCACCCTGGAGATAAGTACTCCATCCTAACTTACGGCATTGCCACACGTCCCTATAAATATTGCTATCCGAGCTAAAGAAAGAATCAGGACAAGCCCCGTTGCAAGGTGCCAGGCGGAGATTCTTGCTACTTACAAGCACCATATGAGCAAAGACGATCCGGGAGGACATTGTCACGCGTGAGCAATACTGACTCGCCCCTGGTGATAAGTGTATGTACACACCTCAAGCACGATATACACTTCCACTATATACACTTCAACAAACATCGCTACAACTCAACCTGCACCGCAATCATCCTCTCCGACAAAAACCCGGTAACAAACAACCAGGCCTTCTTCACTTTCTTACCAACCCCATCACCCCCCTCCGGCTCAATAGGAACCAAAACGGCCGCACTAGCACTCCGAATCCTCCTCCCATCATCCTCAAACAACAACCTCTTCTCCCACCCTCCACCACCGGCAACACCAGGCTTAGCCTTCGGCTTCGCATACCAAACCTGCACCGCATCCAACGCCTCCGGATCCCGCGCCGTCTGCGGCAAAAAGATCCCCTGCGAAACACCCGCGACGACAAATCCGCTCGCGTCATGTTCGGCACTGGCATACGGATCTACATAGTAACTCGGGTTATCGGTGACGGTGTCAAAGACAATCGTCTCATGCACGGAGAGAGTATTATTCTCGGACCGCGTGGCGAGGTACAATTCCCCTCCGACCGCGCTGGCAATGACAACTTCCGAATCGGAACGGGCATGGCCCAGACCATTGTTATTCCATAGACCCGTGTGCGCGACGGATGCGGTCACCGACGAGCTTGCGTCTGCGGCGGTGTCGAGCTCGTGTAGTTGGACGTGGATGATATTCGACCATTTCGCGGACGGCCAGACGTCTTCGACCAGCCGGAGCAGACCGGCGCGGTAGAAGTGGTCATTTGTCACGTAGAACGAGGTCGGGCTGTGCGCATAGATGTCGTTGGGGGTTTGGATGAGTGGGTGCTGGATGGAGCGGACGTGGTGCGCGGTGGATGAGTGCAGGACATGGTGGAAGAGCTCGATTTGCGAGCGTGCGGCGGGAATGGAGCTGGAGGGGGAGTTGGTTTTGGCTGTGAACTCTGGGTTTGGCAGGTGGTTGACGGCGAAGATGTAGACTGCAGCTGGGTTTTGAGGGTCGGCGATGACGTCGATGCCGTGAGTGACGAAGAGCCCGTTGAAGTTCTCCAGTGTCAGGCGGGTGGACTTGAAGGTCTGGTGGTGATGGATGGAGCGTGTTAGTATGTCATTGCTCTTCTTCTGAAGCTAGAGTTTTGGACCTCGGCATTGCGAATTGAACGGATCCCTTGTACACAACACACCTTCGGATTGACGACATGGATAGATCCCCGGCCGGCAGCTTTGGGCTCTAAATGACCCAAGCCAGGGAACCAGTCGAAGCGGGTATCTTTCAAGTCCTCGCACGCCGTGAAGAGCAGATTGGCCGGGCGATAATGGTGCACATCCTCGCAATGGAGGGTATCCTCGATGTAGACAGGGCCCTGGCCTGGGCCCAGCACAGTCGGATTGGGCGTCAGGAAGGGACCGCCAATTTTGGTGAGATGAACCATTATCGGGCCCACGACGGCCACCAGAATAGCAAACACGCCTAACAAGGCCGAGCGCAAGAGTCCCATTGTGGCGTGGGGGCTGCCGCAGTCAAAGGAAGGGTCGAATTGAGGTATACTGGGATTAGACACACACTCAGGGATTAGTAGTGCAGCGAGAGAAAGAAGGGAAGGGGAGATAGCTCTCTTGAGCTCAAGGGAGATTCATGTCCGCTCTGCCCCTCCGCACGATCGTAAGGAGTGGAGTAAAACCAAAAATTGCCTCGGTCTCGGGGTTTTTCTTTCCAGTTGGCTGTGATACGCGAATATCGTCATGGGCTGGTTACGCGCGGGGAATGTGGAGTCCAAAGCGGGTCCAACCGCAGAAGAGTGGATGGTTTTAATACGTATGAAGAGTTATCACGCCACGCCCCATTGTACAAGTACGTAGAAAAGAGCAAGAAATGCATTGACTATCTGGAGCAAAGCGGTAAATGAGTAATGCAGCGGAGATGGTCTTTTCTGGACGGAGCACAAGGCACGTGAGCTGGTCACGGCCGAGCCTGTGTGGAAGAATAGCTGGGATGGACAAGCAAGTGAGAAGATTCTGGCAGTTAAATTCAAGAGCATAGGAGAAAGATCAAAAAGAATAAAGAATAAAGTCATTATCGACGGCGGCCATCGCAGAAGTGGCCCAGCGGGTGGATTTGGGATTGAGGAGAGTGAACCATAAAAACGAAGCCGAGAAGAAGAAAAAATAAAGTCCGAAACCTTCCAGTGTGCAAATTCCCAGTCCCATATCGTGTCATAAAGCCAGGCAAAGGCCTGTAATATAATAGCACGCGAGCAACGAGTCTAGTGGATAGACTGCTTGGCCTCCAAGAACTCCTGGTCGCTAGCATCGAGGACATCGTACTCCTCATCGGTCAAGAAGCCGGCATCGGTAGAAGCGTCCAGGGTCAGGCTCTCCACATCCTCGAGGACATCGGCCTCCGAAACAGTCGACACAGTTGGGGCCCGATGGGTCGGAGTCACGGCTTCGTGGAGGCTAGACTCGGGAGACTCCTTCTCCAATTTGGGGAAAATCATGCCGCTACCCGCAGCTTGGGTGGTGGCAGGAGAGTGTTCAGTGTCAGCGAGCTCCTCGACAGCCTTCTTCACCGGCTCGGCGACAGAGAGAGTGGGCGACATGATTCCCTGAACCTGAATATCGCACCACAATCGGTGGCCAATAGGGGCGCCATTGGGCAGCTTCAGGCGCCAGTACGAGATGGCAGTGCCTTCCCGGCGAGGGCTGCGCAGGGTCACACTGAAATCGGCGCTCTGGCCAGGTTCCAGAGGGGCGGTGAGCTTGTTGCTCTCCATCGCATGGCGGATGGACTCGACACTAGATGGGTGGCTAGAGTCGACATTGAACATGGTGTCTCCACCAACGAAGCGAACGTCGCTGCCGACCGGCCAGGCGAGCGGACCAGGGTTGAAGAGGGTCCAAGTCTGGCGGAAAATGGTGTTGGGAGGCAGCTTGGTACCATCGGCGATAGTATCACGAATGAAGTAAGCCTTGTAGTTTTCCGACTCTTCCTCCTTGATAACCTCTGGTGCCTCGGCAGCGGTAACCGGGGTGACGAGAGCAGGCGAGGTTGGTTCGGGCTTGATAGCCTCCACCTCTACGGGAGCCTGCTCCACGACGAACGGCTTCTTCTTTTCGACATCCTCGTGGGAAGCAGCTGGATCGTCGACAGGGACGCGAGCCTTGTCTCCCAGGGAGACTCGACCAGTAACAGTCTCATCCTCATTGATAGCGCTAATTGTGACGCTACGGACGGGGGTCTTGAACTTGACCAAGGGGTGAGTGCGGTTGTGCTGGTGGTTGGGGTGGGCCTCGCAGCTCGCACAGAAGTCCACGTCGTCGCAGACGGCACACTTGTATCGGACCCCGGTGATGTAGCTCTGCGCAGGCTTGTCCTTGCACAGTAGGCCATCACAGAAGATGCCAAAGTGGACCTCGGACTCACGAGGCTGCTCACCGATTGCTTCGTAGATAGGCGCAAAGCGGTGGCCAGGATGACTCTGGTGGGCTGTCTGGACGCAAGTGGAGCAGTAGTCCCAGTCGGGGCAGGACAAGCACTTGTGGCGGGTACCAACAATGCGCTAGAGGAAATTAGCATGAGCTCTAATAGAATTTCAATACACGGTCTGGGGGAAGGGCATGTTACCTTCTCACAGCCGTCACAGATAGCCGCATGCTTGAACTGACGGCCAGGAAGGCAGCGAGACATGATGAGGTTCTTCAAGCAGAAGTTACGGTCTGAGCCCATGGAAAAGGTGTGTGCAGGGTGGTGACCGTGCTTGTTGCGCAGCAGGCAACGAAGACAAAGATCAAAGTCCTCGCAGTCAAGGCAACGCACAAGATTGCTCTCATCCACCTCTGTATATCACTATTAGCACTGGTCTTGATATCTTCAAGGAAATAAAGCAACATACCCCGGCAGCACCCATTACACATAGGCTGCTCGTCGCCCTGGACGGCGACATCGGCTTGAGTGGTGAAGCCAGGAGTGAGAGAGGCCTCCATCTCAGAAACGCGATCAGAAGTGGGAGGCTCATAAGGTGGGCACACTGCAACCTGCGGCTTGGTCTCTTCCTCGTCCTGCACAGTAGCAACGTTCTCAGGAAGCTGAGGAGTTTCGGTTGGCTTTGGCTGGGCCTGGGCCTGGCCGTGAGTCTGTGACTGACGAGGAGGAATAGTCTCAGTGGTACTGTTGGTCACGACACCGTTCACCACCATCCGCTTGATCAGCCAGTGGTTGTCGCTACGGCACGAGGCACCGGCGTCGATACACTGTGGGCACAAGTCGTAATCACCATACTCGCAGATACTGCAATGATAGTGGTCGTTGGCGATAGATCGACCGCAGTTGTTGCAGTCAATACAGAACATGCCGTTGGGAGAGCTGTGAGAGATAACTGGGAACCGAATCCTGTCTTCGGCCTCAAAGTCACGGTAGCGAGGTGGCGGAACAGCCGATGCGGTCGACTGAGGTGGGAAGGGATCGACCTCGAGCGACGTGTTCACCGGTTCAGAGGCAGTGGTGAGAGTCTCGGGGTGAGCCATGGGGATAGGTGAGCTGAGTACGGTCTCAAGGTAGCTGTGTCGGGGAGGGCTTTGAGTGTAAGGCTGAATGGGAATGGAGAAGTCTGAGGGGGCTGGCGCCGATGTATCGACCACGGTGGCCTTGATACGAAGCTTGGACTTGGCTTTGGCAGCACGGTAGAGTTGTTTGTAGACGGCGGGGTTGGCTTCGTCCAGGCGAATGTAGGTACCGGCGCTGTCGGAATAGCGTTCGAAGATGACGTTAACATTTGCCGGAACGCCGAGAAGCAAACGGAGCTAGACCCAAGACATCAGTCAGTCAACACGCAACCGTAATCGGGAATTTATTTGGTATTTGAGGGCATCATTTATCAAGGTATATCAAATGCATGTATCCATCGATCCTTTGAGTCCCGAGCGGATCTTAGAGATAAGGGAATGGGGGCGGACCTCCAGTCCGGTCGGAGCTTGAGTGGAGACCAGATAGCTTACTTACCTTTTGGGGCAGCACCTGAGGCTGTAGCTCTTTCAAAGGTAATTTGAAGCGACGGTTGCTGTCATTGTAGAGCACCTTGATCGTGACTTGATGATCGGGGCCTGGGGGTGGTGGGAGGGCTGAAGAAGCCATGATGCAAGTAATGGGGGAGGATGTGGAGGTGGAGGTACGAGGTAGAGGCAGAGCGATAAGGAATACGGAGGGAAATGGTGGGGGGGAAGCTAAGTTCGATAGAAGGTGGCAGGAATAGAAGTCCAGAAGAAGAGCGAGACAGATGAAGGGGATGATGAAGAGAAGATGAGTACGCAAAGAAGGCGAAGATTCCGGAAGTATAAGAGTGAGAAGTGAGAAGCAGGTCGCGGGAGAAGGGCAGATCGAGCAGGCAGAGAGCGTTGTACGATGGGGGGAAAGCTGGTCAGCTGCCAGTGGGCGGTGTAAGATTAGGTAATGCCCGTCAGTGGATGGTCATGCCTGTACACGTATGATACAGCAGAAAGAGACCCGCCTATCGTAATCATACAGCGGGGTCGAGGTATTGGTGTACAAATGACAGATGAATAATTGGATAACTGGGGTAAGCAGTCACGATGTAAATTGCTCAGAAGGGAACTCGACTCGAATACTGGACAAGACTCCCTACCTAGCTTGCTACTTGCTGGCTACTTGGCTATTTAACTACTTGATGGAACGGAGTGTTTCTTTGAAAGGACTGAAGACTGCAACGTATATGGAATACTTTTTTGTTGGTAATTCGTAGCTCCGGGTCATCGGGAGCGAAAGATATGAGGTCATGCAGGAGGGCCTAGATCATGCAAAGTGCGTGCAAGTGAGATGAGGGGGTGCAAAGAGGAGCTGGGCGGATTTTGCGGGGATATGAAAAATAGGAGAACGGAAGAACGCTCAAATGCAGCCGGTTCCAAGTCTAACAACCGTCGCCAAGACGGGCAAAAAAAGAAAGAAGAAAGAAGAAAGAAACAGCACATGGCAAAAAAGAAGAACTCATGAAAAGGAAGGCAAGATTAGGGGGCAAGAAACGGAGAAACACCAAAGAAGAAGACGCATGAAAAAGGCGCAGAAAAGGAACAGGGGAAAAACAAGGGACCATGTTCCCCTGCAAAAGAAAGCTGAAATCAGTGCTCAAGTTGATGATCACTGTGGTCCATAGTACATACCACCCCCGGCCCCCGGCGGTTGTGGGTAGTAATACGTGGTACCCGGAGGCGTCATCATACCTCCCATCCCTACAACTCCCCCAGGCCCCTGCCCAGGAGCTTGGCCCCCGTAATTGGCTCCCGGATACATCTGGTTGGCATCGTAGAAATAAACCGTGCCGCCCGATTCATGGGCAACGGTACCGGCCTGCGAAGGCGGCTCTCCAGATGACGACGGAACAACATACGGCATCTGCTGTTGACTCGGAGGGAAATTGGGCATCGAAACGCCCGGCCCCATTGGTCCGTTGTACGGAGGATACTCAGGGCCAGATCCAGGATAATACATGGCACCGGGAGGGTAACCGGGATAGAAGCCTGGCGGTTGGTAGCCGTATGGTTGGAAAGGCTGAGCGTGGATTGCCCGCTCGGGAATCTGCGACAGAGGTGTTCCTGAGGGCTGGCTCGGCGTGCCCTGCATCATCGGCTCTTGACCCGGGGCAGTCAGGGGAACGGGAACTTGGTGGTGGAATGGCTGCTCCTGCTGGGGCTGGGGCGGGTTGAATGGGAAACTGGCGGGGCTTTCAATATCGGCCACCGATACAGTCTTCTGGGGACGTGGTTGATGCATAGGAATGGGTGCCGGGCGACCTTCACGATAAGCAAAGTGTGGGAATTGCACGGGTGGCATGGCTCCTGGCGGGATTCCAGCACCAGGTCCAGTGGGCGGCATGACAACGGGAGGGCGTGGCGGAGGAGGGAGGCGAACAACGGGCTTGTTGATATCGGGAGGAATCATGGCTGGCCGCGAGTACACGGAACCTGCCGGTGAAGGATAGCCATCTTGGGAAGCGGACATGCCCACGGAGGACCGTCGGCTCGGGATGCTGGGGACGTAGTTGTTGTAATAGCTGGGTCGTCGGCCAGGGTAGAAACCACCGCCTCGGCCCCGGCCTCGGTAGCCCTGTTGGTTCGGTCGCAATGCACGGGGAATGAAGATGAAAGAACGCTCAACAGACGGGAATATGTAACGAGGAGGCTGACCAGGAATCGAGATTCGCACCGGTTTGTCGCGGCGCAAGGGAGGGCGATGTTGAGGGAGACGAGTGTGCTGCTTTTTAGGTACTGCGGGGAACGACTTCGGCTGTGTCATGCCCGGGAGGAAGACGACAACCGGCACATTGCCGATCAGGGTGGTGCTGGAGAAGGAACGATTTGGAGGGTCAGATCGAGGAGCGGTCGGGACGTTGGAAGCCGATGGATATGGTCCAGAAGTGGTGGAAACCTGCTTGGGCGCTAGATTCTCGCCGGCCACGGTCTCGTGGAGGTCGTGTGTCCACTGTCCTTCGCTGGCGTCGGGCTTCGAGGTGGAATTCCTAGAGGGTGTATCAGCAAAATATAACCATAAGTCAGAATGTAGTGTGGAAACCTACTTGCGAGAGTTTCCATCTACGATGAGACCGACGGGCCTCGACTTGCCCTTGTTGAAGAGACGATGCCCATTCGACCCCGCCTCGGAGGTCCTCTTGTCATGCAAGAAGAAACTGCCTCGGGTGGGCACGAATGCCGGGTTCTGCTCTCGTTCCTTCACATATTTCTCATGCTCTCGACGTTTCCTTGCGACCAAGGTCTCTCGCTTTGGTTCCGTGGGCGGAGCAGACGGTGTCCGGCCCGTCTGGAGGTCTCGCTGTTCTCCCAACTGGTCAAAGAGAACCTCATCGCCATCGTCAGATAACTTGAGCCCGTTCAACATCGCTTCCGTGTCAGAGACGGTCATCTTGAGTGCTGGTTTCCGGGGGATTGTAGAGCTGTGCTGTTCGGTCTGATTCGAGTCCCGGCCGTTGGTCGTTCTACCATTGAGCTTGAGCTTGTCCGTGTCCACCGTGGTGGAAGCTTCTTCATCGCTTTCACTGACTTCTCCGTCTGCATCCTCATCTTCCTGGTGACTATCGACAGAGCCCTCGCTCAGTGAGTCATCGTCCAGCTCGCCAACCTGCGAGCCCTCGTCCTCGCCCTCATCGTCCCGTCTCTTCCTGCGGCTCGCCCCGATGTGACGTCGAGTGGGGCCCATGATCCTGATGTGATGCAAATTTGTTGAAGAATTCGAAGGTCAGCCCTACTGGTGCAGAGTTGGCGAGAGAGCCAGCAAACCAGGAAGGGGTAGGCAAAGCAACAGGGAACTGCGGCGAAGTGTTTTGGGCGTACTAGCAAGAATGATAGATCAAATGACAGAATCAAAAGGGAGAATATGGGATTTATTTCTCAGAAGGCACCTCACTAGGTTGATAAAGTGAAGCAAATGAAAGGAGCAAGGGGGAAGAAAGAAGGAGATGCAGGCCGGACAAGAAGTGAAGCAGATATTCTACGAAAGGGCATGACATCGCAAAGAGACGTCACCCCCAATCGGGCTAGCTCAGGGCGGTGAGGATGTTTCTGCCCGACCAGTCTAGATCGACATGGTTTATCTTCAAACATCACAACATCACAAAGCTGCTTTGTTCTCCATGGCTTTCTAGAAATGGTTCCGAGTGTGCCTTTACTGTTCCTGGGGTATGGTTGGACTTTATTTATAGTTCATGTTGGTGGATGTGCGCGCTTCCGAAAGGAGATACATTGTGGATCGTGTTTACTAGCGCATGCGACACCCTTGATTGATAAGCTTAGTTTACACACATACGAGAACGAACAACTCTAGGCCATATACAATAAAAAACAAATGCTTTTCCACCGAGGGTATCTGTGAGCCCTACGAGAAGCCCTGAAGGGACTTTCATGAATATCAATGCCACGTCAACAAGCTATACACCGCATAGCAGAGGGTTGCTTGTAGGAGTCATGGGAAGCCATCTAGAGACGCCTGCAGTCATGCTACAACAAGCCAACAAAAATACAAATAGAGACATCTCCGTTCGCATAACATGGTGGCCCAGAGGTTGCGAACAACGACAGTGTCAAACTAGTCAAAGGTGACCTTCTTACCCTGGGCCTCGACGATAGCACCACTGAGTCGTTGAACAGTCTCCTTGGAGTATCGTGACTCGTCGACGGAGGGCCGCCGTTGCTTGCGAACTCGGGGCTGTTCCTCAGATGGCTCAGCACCCTCCTCGGTGATTGCTGGTTGGCTGTTTTTCTTCCCTTCACCATCCTTGCCGAACCGCTTCTTGTATCGTGTTGTCGCATCCTCAGCAAACTCCATTCTCATGCGGCGGCCCAAGAGCTGGTTCACCCAGATCCGACGCTGGAAAGGCTTCTTCGGCTTCTTTTGAGACTTCTTCTTGGGCTTCTTGCCCTCTTCATCCGAGTTAGAGCTATCACTGGACTCGGCCTGCTCTTCTTCTTCCTCTTCCTCCTCTTCCTTCTCCATCACGAAGCCTCTCACCGCTGCTTCCGCGGAGGAAATTTCTTCAAACTCCACCCAAGCATACCCCTTGCATTTCCCTGAGTCCTGGAAAGTTGCCATATGCACATTGGCCACCGTTCCGCACTTGGCAAAATGTTCTTCCAGAGATTCCTTCGTAACGTCGAAGCTCAAGTTGCCGACGAAAATGCGCCGGGAAGGTGGGTGGCCAGGTTTGGCCGTAGTCGCAGCGTTACCCTGGTCTGCGGTCTTCTCGGGCCGACCTTCGAAGCTATTCGCATTCTTGATCAACACACGGCGGCCTGCAAGCAGTTGCTCGCTCTGACCAATGGCCTCCTCAAGAGCTTTGGGGGTGGAAAAGTCAACGTAGGCAAAGCCTTTGTTCTGGGGACGGCCAAATTTCTCGGGGCCCTTGGGCATGTGCACTCGCGTAATCGTGTCATTGGTGAAGGAGCAATTGTCGATAAAGAACTGGCGCAGGTCGTCCTTGGTGGTGTTGAAGGACAAATTGCCGATCCAGACTCCATATTCAGAGCGCTTTGCTTCGGCAGTGTCTTTGTTCTCAGTCTTCTCGGCCTTAGGCTTAGAATTCTCGGTGTCGTTGTCCTCTCCGTCGGTCTTCTTGGCTTTCTTTGCCTTTCGTAGGGCTTTCTTCGATGGTGGCTCCGGCGCAGAAACATCAATCTCGAGCTCGGGGCCGTCTTGAAGCTTGCGCTTTTTCTGGCTAGGATCGGCGACTTCGGTCATGGTGGCTTTTTCAGCGCAGGACACGCCAGTGTTGGTTTAAGGGGAAATTTCGAGAATTGGGAACAATCCAAAAGAAAATTGCGAATCCCAGAAACTACAGAGATCTTCGGGTTGGCGCTAGACAATTTTTTACGGCGGCCAGGAAATACTAATCGCGCAACCCTGCCATCCGTGCTTGGCGCGCGCCTTGCTACAAGCACCAGTGTTTCTCTCTTCAACTCTTCAGCGATCTCAACTCCCCCCGGCAGCTTCATTCTTGCCATCCACGCTTCAATCACGCCATGGCGGACGAAACGACCGACTCCAAGCCCGTCTCCGAGACTCTGCCCGATGCTCCGGAAGCAATCCCTGCTAAGCAGTCGGTGCATTCCTTCAAGTACGACGGCTTGACAACGTGGATGAACGAAGCTTCTCGCTAATCTCTGCCTTTAGGAAGAAATATGCCAAGATGAAGATGAAGTTCACTAAGAAAGAGTTAGAAAGCGAGGCTCTGATCCGTGAAGAGCTCCGCATTGAAGACCTCTCCAAGCGCATTCAAGAACAGAACGAGTAAGCTTTACCCCCAGGTGTGCTGGGCTCACTTTATTCCAGAGCTAATACAACTGCAGCCAATTGCTTGAAATTCTTCTTGAATTCAATGAGAGTATTCATGTCGCCCCATCAATGCGATACGACTTGACCATGCCCGATGACACCCCTTTCCTTCCACCGGCCGAAGAACTGATCGCGCCCCTCATCAACGATACGCCCCTCGCCCGAACTGCATTGAAAGAAGCCAAAGCTGAGTTGGCAAACGGCCACCTCTCGACAAGTGCTTATCGACAGGTGGAAGAAAGCGTCAAACGGAACAAAGAGTTCGTTCCAGCGATGCAGTACAGCAAATTGATTCAAATCCCCCACACTGCTATCAGCGCTCCCGATCAAGAACAAGGATCCAATGGCGTCAGACGCACACTCGGATATCTGACTCCCGAACGTGAAACCGAGGCGTACCTGGCCTTGGACGCCAAGCTAGGAGACGAGACAGCCATAGCGCAACTTGCGCGTATCCCTGACCCGCCGACATTCGCCGAGCGCGAGAGAGAGGCTATGCTGCGAAATCCCGCGTCGGTATACAACTGGCTGCGACGCAATCAACCACAGACCCTACAAGAGCACGAGGTAGCGTCGGAGAAGTCTACGTCACGCCCATCGAATGCGCGCTCCTCGAAGCGGGCACCTGCACAGCGCAAGGATGAGGAGAACTTTGATGAGGATGGGATTGAAGTGGAGCCTACACCGAAGAACAAGCGCAAGCGTGATGATGATGCCGGATACAGGCCCAAGGGAGGCAACAATCGTTCAAAGAAAAAGAAGGATGAGCCTGCTGCGAAGGGCAGTGGCAAGAAGTGAGATAAAGTACCGTCTCGTGGTGATCGATACTCTTTTGCTTTTATTCTCCATTTTGATGTATTAATATGGCATTTGCATTGGCTACTTTACGGATCGGGCCTCTTCTATGTTCAGAACAGATGATTGCTTCAAGGAGCTGAATCTTCGTTTTCAAATCCTCTGTAGGGAAAATCCGCCCACTTCATGCCTGTAACTCAACGCAAGTATCTTAAACGAGTCCACTTTTGGTTGTCTCTGTGCCGTGGAAGTATTGGTCGTTGAGTAATCGTCTACGATCAAAAGGAATAGGCATTGCAGATAACGAGCTTCAATTCCCTTCTCTAAGAATCGCCAAAGCTCAGGGGACCATCCTTTGCACCTGCTATTTCGACATTCCTTCACTGCCGATAATTGACTGTGGCAATCTCTCATGTAAAAAAAATGCAATGGTCAGTTTAAATTCTCTTGTTAAAAGTGTATACTTGGAGCTCTTTGTGGGGACGGTCACGTGAATACAGAAGTCTCGGACTTTATCTAGCACCTGCAAATCCTCACAGATGCACGAAAATCCAATCGATACGTACCAACCGAGTCAAAATCCTACACGATGGGAATCATCATTCTACCACCGGTGGTAGAGGACATTGCTTCCCACCATGACGAATCCGACGACTCCATGTCCGTCGGCTCGGACGAAGATGTTGAAATGAGCGGCGTGCGGGCACCCAAGCGGGCCCGCATAGGTGAAGGTGACGACCTGACAGTCTCGACAGGCGTCGTCACACCAGGTGAAGTGGTCACAGATGACCCGCAATGGATGAGGTTAGTCAAATCAAAGGTCACGCGAAGCGGTTTTCCAGCTGGGGCCTTCCATTAGCCCTCGAAGCTGGACTTTGGGCCTGTCGGTCTAAAAATCGAAATCCTATAACACCGCGCTAACTCTTCGCAGAGGCCACGGCACATACATGACACCCCTCTCAACCTCAATCATTGCCACTGTCGCCGGTACTGTTCAACAGACCAATAAGCTCCTCTCCGTCCACCCTCTACGAGCCCGTTACACACCCGAAATCGGCGATCTCGTCGTTGGCCGCATCGTCGAAGTTCAGTCCAGGCGGTGGAAGGTCGATGTCGCCGCACCCCTTCTCGCCCAACTACCCCTCTCCGCCATCAATCTTCCCGGTGGTATTCTCCGTCGACGAACAAGCACCGACGAGCTGCAGATTCGGACCTTCTTTAGCGAGGGTGATCTGGTCGTTGCGGAAGTGCAGAGCGTGCATCAAGATGGCTCGGCCTCGCTCCACACTCGCTCGTTGAAATACGGCAAGCTACGAAATGGTGTCTTCCTCGCTGTGACGGGCACCGGCGGTAGCGGGGCGTCTAGCACTACCACAAAGGGCGGCGTGGGTGCCGGGTCCTTGCGACCGGGAGCCGGGAGCGGAATGGGTGGTGTTGTGCGATCACGACGGCAGGTGTGGACATTGAACACGCACAATGGTGGCGGTGAGGTCGATGTCATTCTTGGAGTGAACGGGTATATCTGGATTTCAAAGCATGCCGATGGCGCGGTCGCGGCCTCGTCAACTACGGAGAATGTGTCTATCACGCGCATGGAAGAGATGGTGTCCACGTCGATCTACTCTAGTCAGAACGACGAGATTCCGCCCCAGACCCGTCGGGAGATTGCCCGACTGGCACAGTGCATCCAGGTCCTGGTACAAGGTGGCGTGCGGGTGGACGAGGAGACTGTGATGGGTGCCTACGAGGCTAGTTTGCAGGTGGATCTAGAGGTGGGCGACGATGAGGATGAGGATGAGGAGATGCGGCATGAAGGGCGGGAGTACTTGGAGGGTGCTAAGTCACGGCGCATCTTGGAGCTGGTTGTTCAGCAGGTCAAGTAGTGCCTGGGCGTTCGATTGATTCCATAGTTCTTCTGGTCGATTGTATGATTACGGCGGAGTTGGTGATACCCCTCAAACAAGGATTTCGATTGGATATGGGTGATCTATGAGATAGAGATACATGTAAATTTTACTTTGATCAGATAATGCTCGCCATATTGCATGCAGCTCCATACCGGATGCTGAGTCTGATAGGGTCTGATAGGGCCGATGATTCCTTGGAAGCGAGCTCTTTATAGTTTGGGCTTACGATCCCCCGCACTGGCGGTCAACTGGTGAACCGCGGTTCGGCCTTCCACACTGCACAGTTGCAGGTAAAGCTGGAACTGTAATAATCATGACTTATTTTACTCCTTTCCAAGTATGTAAATGGTAAGTATTGTAATCTCTTGTTAACTACTATGTTAGTTAGTTACTTAGTTACCAAGTTAGGTAATTAACAAGTTAGTCTTCCTCTATTAATCATCCTGAACCATAATTGGTAGTCGGACTCTGCAGCAGGCAGACTTGCCTTCGGGCCTATGATCCCTTCTTCCTTTTGGTCCCTTCTTCTCTTTTTCTTCCTTTCTCATCTCCTCTCTCTCTCATCCCTCGAGGCCCCTCCATGTTTCTCCTGCAAGACGATGTGCTATATTACCCTCTCCATCGCCAGATTTCGCTTCGCCATAGCTCCATTCCAATAGGATAATTTCGCCACCTGATTTTCTTACCTTCCACTGTTCTTAAGCTCAAGGCTTAAGCCCTCAATAACCTCTTTTCTTTCTCTCGACTCTTCCATACCCATCCGCAAACAACCCCTCATCTCTCTCTCTCCTCTTTCACCATGCCTGATCTGCGTCGCCAAATCTTCGAGAGCGGCAAGACCGTCTCTCGCAAAGCGGCTTCCCGCGAGGCATCCCGCACCAATTCCCGTGCAGGCTCGAAGCAGACTTCCCGGCAGTCCTCGCGCGCTGCGAGTCGCCAGGCGTCTGACGATGAGGACTCGGGCTTTCTTTCTGATGATACTGCTTTGAGGTGAGACTTACCAACGTAATTCCTCGTTCCCACCAAGGCTCACTTCTACCTCGCCGTCTTTTTTTTTGTGCATTTCGCGTTCATCTACATGGTCCCACCCGTGGCGGGATGATGTCACTGGGGTTTTTTTTCCTGATCGGACGAGCACTTACCGTTCCACAACTATAGTATCGGCTCTCTCGACGATGAGAACCCCGAGACAGACAATATCGACTGGCCGCAGGAGCTGGCCGATCGCATTGCAGAAATCCTCGACCGCAAGCGCAGCAGCGTCCAGGGTCGCGAGGAGGCTCTCGCGGCGTTCTGCCGCCTGACCAAGTATCACTATGCAGAGGAAGAGACTCGTCCGTACATTACCGACCTACTGAGTGCATTTGCGAAGAGTGTTCGGAATGAATCCAGCACCCGCGAGTCGACTTTGGCTCTTCGTGCTATTGAGCTGCTTGTGATTACTTCGTGTGATGATAAGATCTATGAAAACACGGAGCCGCTGCTTACCCGCTGCATCCGCGACGCAACTTCTAATGCGGTCAAGGCGGCAGCAATTTATTGTCTCGGCGCATGTACGAATTTCGGCGGTGCGGGCGAGGGAGGCATCCTCGAGCAAATGACCTTCCTTTTGGACATCGTTGCCTCGGACG
The DNA here is from genome assembly GCA_037042255.1 of Penicillium sp. PG106-07D. Classification (NCBI taxonomy): domain Eukaryota; kingdom Fungi; phylum Ascomycota; class Eurotiomycetes; order Eurotiales; family Aspergillaceae; genus Penicillium; species Penicillium sp. PG106-07D. The sequence goes on along the minus strand of JAXQJV010000021.1, from coordinate 5,032 downwards.
GACAGTCCATCGACGCCGCCGACGATCCGACTACTGTCACCGCTGCCCTGCACATCTGGGGCTTCCTCCTCTCTGAGGTCGACGACTTTGAGAGTGAAAGCGAAGAAGCAGTTCAAATCTTCATCGACCAGCTCGACAGTAGCGACGCGGGTGTCCAAATTGCCGCGGGGGAGAACATCGCCCTGCTCTACGAGAAGAGCTACACTCCTCAAGAGGATGATGACGATGACGAGGAGGAGGAAGAAGAGGAGGAGGATGAACACGACAGCACCGATCTCGCCGGTGGTCCCAAGCTAGTCAAGCGATACAACGCATACCACAACACACCCGAGCTGGAGCGCCAGCTCGCCAGTCTCGCGACCGTCCATTCCAAGCGCATCAGCAAGCGTGAGAAAAAGTCCCTGCACAGCAACTTCGCCTCGATCCTGACAACGGTCGAAAATCCCCGTCGCGGGCCGCGGTACAACATGGCCATCGACCAGGACACGAACCGGCGCTACGGCAGCACGCTCACGGTCAAGATCGGCCGCCACGGCATCATGAGTATCGACCGGTGGTGGAAGTGGGTGCGATTGACGGCGTTACGCCGCATCCTGCAGGGCGGCTTTGCCGAGCATTACTTCCAGGGCAATAGGGCTGTGCTGAATAATCTGCCGGTTATGATGCGGATGGCTGAGGCGAGCGGGTCGGGTTCGGCGGATCGTCAGGCTGCTAGGAAGGCGGCGAGGATGCGGAATTCGAAGCGCTGGGCTGCGCAGTCGGATGACGAGATGGAGGAATGAGTGGTGGAGAGGTTGTCTATTCTGCTTGGGTTTGCGTTTATTGGTTTACGGCTTGTCTATCTCTACTCTGCATAGGGAAATTTTAAACAGTGTTACATACGGTGACCGCTATAAAGACTTAAGGAGAGAGGCTAGGTTGGGTTTTGTCGTTAACGTTTTTTTCATAGTGAGGCAGTATACGATCCATGCAAAGAACAACCTTATCCTTTATCCTATATTTGATGATGGTATCGCACTATCCAGTGCTCATATTGATCGCTATCCGTTTGGGCTAGGATTTGCTAGAGGATACAATCATCTTTCCAAGGACGTTTGCCATGGCCGTGGATTGAAGGGGTTGGGCAAGAAATATATTTCACTTGGTTGTTGTTCTCGTCCACCTCCAGTTCCAATCGAACCAAAAAAGCCTAGCGCTGGGGCTGGGACACGCAAAAACAGACAAAAGAGGGTACACGCAGAGAAAATGAAATAGCAGAAGTCAATGACGAATCCCTCGAATTGCCTGTAGTGTAAATCCTAACTCCCGTAGCAAGTTGTTAGCACTTCGTGGGGCAAACCTAACTCCAAAGAGTAGTTATAATTCTTCACGAGGGTCTGGCCATCACCAATCAGCGCTCTATTAGTGTAGTGGTCTAGCACGTGAGATTTTGATAGCACCCTATCTCCTTCGAGATAAGCGTCTCAATCTTCTCAAGTCCCAGGTTCGAACCCTGGATGGAGCTGATTTCTTTTGTTTTTGTTTTTGTTTTGTTTCTAGTTCAATTTTCCTTTTGATTAGGTATCCTCCGGTGTCTACTTTTCTTTCTCTCCCCCGAGTCCCGGGACACCTCTCCCCGGCTCTCCACCACTTAAATTCCAGACACGGCGGGTAGTAGGTACTGGTAGATCTACACAACTACATGGTTACATGACTACATGGATCCCGCCCTGTTGTTGTATACTCGCCACCCACACCATAACCCAGCACGAGCACCGCCAACGTCCAAGTCGCTCCTTTCGTGTAGTTGGTTATCACGTGGGATTTTGATTTTCCTTTCCTGTGAAACTGTCTTCCCAAAACGCAAGTTCGAATCTTGCAAGGAGCTTGCAATGGTTTTGTTTTATGTTGCATCTCCGCGCGATGTCTTTTGACTAGCAGCACTACATCAAGATTTGAACCACGCAAGCAAAAAGCCATTCAATCTTGATCTATGGGGTTCGTTCAATGGACGTTTTTTTTGGATGGAATATCTAGCGCGGAATCGGACGGATTCATTCTGAAAGTGGATAGAACCATACTGTCCTTGTAGGACTGCTAGCGAGAAGTACTCGATCAAGTGGAGATATATTCTATAGAACAGTCACTATACTCTAGAGTACCTAATAAAAGCACCGTCCAAATAACCTACCCAAAACGGGCGCAGACCCCCTCGCCTGGAATCCCTCAACTGGACCCGGCAGGCAAAAGAGAACAGCCGAGACCAAATCTCTATACAAGCCATCCTCTCCTCTTTCAGCGTCAAGCAAAATCAAAACCAAGACCAAAATATCCAAGATCAAACAGGGGGGAATAAAAGGACCCAAAAAAGAACCACATATATACACATCCCACACCCCAACATCCCCAATCAACCCCAGGCCGATCAATTATCACTCTCAAAAACCGGCACAACACCCGACCATCCCCCTCTCGCCCTCTCATCCCAATACCCATCCTTCCCACCCTTCAACCGCCACACAACCTCCCCATCCGAGTCCTCACTCACCCGCGTAAACCAGCGCGGTGTCCAATTCTGCCCCGCAGCTTCCATATCGCGCCTCCTTGCTCGCTGGCGCTCTTCCAACTGGACTTTGACTTCCTCCGCGCGATCGAGGTCGCCTTCTTCCAGCGCGCGCTGGTCCGGACGGAGTCGCGAGTCCGTCACTGGGAGACGGCCCTCCTCGATGGGAGTGATTTCGTTCAGGGCCGCAGCGAACGCGGTGAGACCGTAGTGTTTCGGTGCGTTGGGGACCAGCGGGCCGGCTGTCCAGATGGGTTTACCGGACGGGCTGCCGTCGCGGGTGAGAGTGAGCGATGCGGGCCATGTACCCGTCAGCCCGAGGGAGACGGGCTGGTTATACGAGTCCACAGCGCGGGTGGTGACTTCCTCACTGCGGCCGGAGAACATGCCACCCGACTTGAACGCGGAGATGGACCGGTGGCCGGTGGACTCGTTCGCGACGGCCAATTCGCCGACGGGCTCGACGTATTTCTCGCCGGCGATGATGTTGCGCAGGAACGAGGTGGCGGGCGTCCAGCTGAAGCGCTCGCCCGTAGCGTGCAGGGTGATCCGGACGCGGCCTTCTGTCGTGATCTCGGCGGACTTGCCCCAGAATTTCTGGCTGGGCATTGGGGACTGGGCGAGGCTCCATTCGCGGCTGTCGGCTTGGTAGGCGAGTTGGACGGGGCGGTGGGAGACCTTTTCGGCGATGAAGCGGAAGCCTTGGTCTTCGCGGATGAGCTCGTAGGTTTCGCCGAGCATGGGGTTGAAGGGTTTGCGGATGGAGCGCTCGCGGACGCGGTTGCTGGATAGCGAGGACAGCGCAAAGGCGGTTACGTACATGAGGCGTTCGACGGGGTCGGAGGCTTGGGCAGCTTGGTCGAGGAGCGAGGAGTACTCCAGGATTTCTGCTGCACGTTGCAGCAAAGATAGAGGCTCGTTTGCAGAGACAGGCATGGATATTGTGGACAGGTCTTTGCCGACGTTCTTGCGCAAGAACCCGATGAGACTGGGGGGCAGGACTGTCGGAGCTGCAATGTTTTGACGGCGACGGACTTTGTCCAGTGGTAACGGTGTAAGTGTCTTTGGACGAGCTGGCCACAAGGGTGAGGCGCTGCTGGTGTCGTGCAGAGTCGCAGCCTCGGTCTCATCTTCGCTGTCTGAGGGTGCATCATCCTCCAAGTTCTCGGCTGCGTCTGCAGCATCTTCGTCGTCGCTATCTTGCAGAGTCAAGAGTGGAGACGTAGCGCCTCCGTCCGTGGCATCAAAGAATTCCTGCGAGATATCCGATTCCATACTCTTCCTTGGAGCGAGCGCAGACCGCGGGGGGTGTCGGCGTTGCTTGCTCTCCGCAATCAGCGTCGAGAACTCCGACACTGCATGGTCAAGATCGCGCAGCACAGCCATCAGGTTATCGTGAATCTCATCCATGCCATCGGCATGACTGGCAACGCTTGCAGGTCTTCCGGATCCGTCTGGCTTGGGCACAGCCAGCTGCGACGAGCTTGAGTTGGTCTGTTCCGGGGCCGGGGGGCGTTTCGATCCATTTGGCGTGTTTCCACTGGTCTTGCGCTTCCAAAATGGCCGCTTGGAATCTGCACTCGGCGCATCCTGCGCAGCAGGGCCGGGACTCGGGGAGCGCCCACGACCCCGCCGTGGCTCTATAGGAGACGGCGAGGGAGACATTAGGTATTTGGGATCAGTATCCCTTGCGAGACGGCGCACTGCGTCTCGCGACCCAGACACCTTGCTCACCAGCTTTTCGACCTGTGCCCATTCCGCCTCTTCCTCCGGCGAAGGGTGTCCTGACGTAGTCACGCGAAGTTGCGGTGGCCCTCCGACGACGGTAAGTTCATTCGGATGAGCCGAGTCCTTCGACGAAGCCTTTTCCAGCGCGCGCTTCCAGTCCGCAAAATCCTGGTCATTGCTCGCGCGGAGATGCCAGATCTCGGTGCCCGAGTCGATAGAAATCTCGCGCGACTTGTCGTTGGTAGCCACGGCTGCCAGCGAGAGCGGAATCGCACCGCGGAGCGCGGACGAGTTCGGGTCATGGTAGTAAGACAGCGTGGATGATGTAAAGTCCAGCGAGAAGAATCGACGCGCCCAGCCCTGATGTCTCTTCCGCCGACGCTTCTGCAGCAATCCCGTGTGCACCGACTCGTCGGTGGACTTGCTATTTCCACGCCGGCGCGCTCGCGGCTGGGGCAGGGAGTCGGATGAGGCGCCCGTGTGGGAGCGCGCAATGGATGGCGGCGCAGATCCATGTGGCTGTAGGCCAGTTGGGTAGGTCAGGAGCACGAGGGTGACGGTCTTGGAGATCTGTTTGGAAAAGGTATTGTCGAAGACGAGCGCGTAGTTGCCCGCCTCGCTGGCCGGCACATCGTACGTGCCCTGCGAGATCCGATCCGCTTCACACTTGCCAATCCACTTAATGGACTTGAGACCAATGGCCGTTAGATGACTTTATCGATATACTTTTTGGGATCCTTCATAATAACACGCTTCAGTAAG